>JAULKP010019940.1:31928-47666 GCA_032356005.1 Ulothrix subflaccida
CCACACGCCCTTGGGAGCTTAGTGTCCCGCCAATCGGAGGGCGCTCGTGAGCAGCTTGTTGATGCGGCCGCCGCCGTGCGCAGTCATGGAGTTGAGCGTGTTGGTCACGTACATCTGAGCCTGGCCCGTGATCTCGTTGCTCAGCCCGCTATGCTCGGGGACCCGGAGGTCCACGAAGTCTTCGTGCACTCCGATCCATGTGGCGTGGAAGGCGGACGATTTCGGGACCGTCTTGTTCACACCGATCATCATCGCCTGGCGCACAAACGTATCGTCGAGGGCGAAGCCGTCGTCCAGGCGGCCATCGCCGGAGTCCATCAGAGAAGCCACGTGGACGTTCACCAGCAAGCTGCCGAACTTCACGAGAGCCGTCACGTGGTCCACGAGCTCCTCCAACACTTCTCTGGTCTCGACCTTGGTGATGCTGGCGATCGTACGCTTCACGGACCGCGTCTTGGCGTTCTTCACGGGCCCCGCCGCACCGGAGGCTTTGTGTTCGCGGGCTGCCTTCTGGGATTTACGGCCCGACGACCCCAGGTTCTTTGGATGCTTCCCGGTGACGACGGGCAGCAAAGCGTCGGCCGCTGAGATCGCGAGGGTGGGAAAAGCCTTGGCAACCCACTTCGCCGCCAGCCACACGGTGCTGTCGGCCGCTTTCTTGCTGCACTTCGCGACGGCGTTGTCGAAGGTGACGTGGGCGAACAGAGGCTTCGGCGTGTCCGGCAGCTGGTCCAAGGCGACGAGGTCCTCGTCGGCTTCGGGGTACGCGATTCCGTTCGCGCGGCATGAGGCCTTGAGAGCCTGCGTTGAGATCCACGACCCTGGAGCTCCCGACACCGCGTGGGAGGCGACTGAGCGAGGCGTGGGCTCCCACGTGGGAAGGAAGAGGCGGTTGACGTCGCGGGTGAAGCGGGGAAGCACACGGATGAGAAAAGCCGCGGGGACGAAGTGGACCACGCGCTTGACGTCTCGGGTGATGGTGTCACGGTCGACGAGAGACGCGTCCACCAGCAGGTGCTCGAGGGTGGCCTGCTTCACGAGGACGTCCAGCTCGGCAGCGGTCGCTCCGGGGATCTTCTTGACCGGGAGGTAGTTGTGCGCCGGTTCGTCGACCACATTGTACGGTCTCCACTCCGGAAGCAGGCATGGCAGACCGAAAGCTTCTGGAACCAGGAGCTTCAGCGCCTCCAGTTGGGCGAACGTTGTTGCGGATTCCTTTCGGTAGACGAGGATGCCCCCGTGGACGTCTCCCACTGTCAGGTGCTTCTTCTTCAGGTCGCTCAGGTCGAAACTTGCGAGGTCTGCCGTCCGGACGTAGAGGGTGTCGTCTGTGGTCTTGGAGATCGTCTGGATGTCCCCCAAGCGCGTTTCAGCGGCAAGCAGGATACCCAGAGCGTCAGGGTCGTGTTGCTTGACCCACTTCCCGTCGATGTACTTGCTGGCTCCGTCCGCCCCGGCAGCGCACTTGACCAGCCTGCCTTGAACGTCGGTCACCGCATGGACGACGGATGAAGGAGGAGGGCGAAGGAAGCTCAATGTCAATCTCGCGAGTGGCACGACAGGGTGTTTGCGGTTGTGGACGTAGCAGAGCGCGCTCTCAGGCTCCTCCATTGTCTCACTACACACGGAACCTGCTTTGTTCGTCTCCATGTCTCCGCTGATTGTCTGATACCCAGGTGGGTGGCGCCGGCCTTTATGTCTCGCCGCATCTCATGAGTGATCGATTTCGCTCCGTCAAGGCGGATGATGCAAGTCAGAGCCAATGACAGAGGTGTCCCATTTCTTAGTGAGACTGGCTATAAAGCCCAGTGTGCGCGTGAGGGCAAAGATGTCGAGCATGTTGGGACAAGTCATGGCCTCGGATGGCGACAGCTTCACGGTCGCGATCGATAGAGAGCCAATCATCGCCGTGCTGAAGGTATCATCCATAGGTTCGAAGACCCTGCGGGCTTCCGTGCAGAACCAAGCTGTGCCGCTCATTGTGAAGATGGAGGATGACATCATGCAAGAGTTCTGCAAGGTTGCCCACATTCAGTGCGGGTTCGACACGGAGGAGGAGATGACAGATTTCGCGGACGAAACGTTCGTGTCGGCGGCGGGGCTACGTGCCGGGGGCGCGACGGTCAAACTGACGCTGGACGAGACCGCAAAGATGGCACGCATCAAACCCGGAGGAACCTACACCCTGCGCCTGCGTCCCGTTGCAATCTCGGGGCGTCCAGAGGTCCTCAAGATCAAGTGGAGTGTAGAGAAGGTCTCTCTGCCGAACGTATCCCCAGCCGGTGACGTCAACGCTTCGGCTCTGGAAGCGCTCGATGCTGTTGCTACACGTGTACAGGAACTCAAGGCAACCGGCGATATCATCAGCGTCGTGAACTGGCTGGTAGAACATCGCCACAACTTCTAAGACAAGACAGCCATCAGGACGCTGACGCCCAGGAGTGCAAGGTTGGTAGCGTATGCGCCGCCAGAGCGAGGCGCTCCGCCTTGCTTTGAGGAAGGGGCGTCTTCGCTGTTGAACACGGTCCACCAGTGCCTTACCCACCTGTTCCCAGACATCTTCTTGATGCTCTGGACGTCACGATCCTCGTTGTAACTCTTGTACGCTTCCGTAATCAGGGCTCGGAAAGCGGCCCGCTGTAGTTCAGGGTCGCCTTCGGTGACAGGGCCTTCTGGCTTGCGGACCTGCCTAAAGATCTTGCGCCAATGACGCACGTACTTGTTATCACGCATGTCCTTGTCGTGAGCGGTCTTTGCGACATCTCTCATCAGATCGAGATTCTTGTGATCTACGTCCCAGATGGCGGTGAATTGCGCAGACTTCTCTTCGTTTTCACGGGCCTTGACAACCCACCATGGTTCCTCTTCCTTGTCAGGTAAGAACTTGTCAGCCCCATGCTTGCTGGCTCCATGCCCGTCAGCCTTGTCTTTTTCCGATGAGCGCTTTCCATCCGCCGGTGCGGCAGCCACTGCTGTCGCCGACACCACAGCTGCGACCGCACCAGGCACCTCCGCCTTTGCCTTCGGAGCCTCGTCTTGGACCGTCTCGTCAGGCTGTATTCCCGCCTTGGCGGCCAACGAGACTTTCTGGTCCAGCCATGGTGCATGATGAACGAGGTTGGCGTCCAGGTCTTCTTGTGAAGGTTCCACGTCGACCCAAGCTGCCTCTGTTTGGGCAGGCGGGTCAGGAGGTGCCTGTACAGCGTCTTGTGGGCTGTGATCAGTGTAGCTCGCTTCCTGATCAGGTACCCATTCCTCATCGCCAAACGCCTGATCGTCGCCGACGGCCTGGTCGTCATACACCTCAGGCTCGTCATACACAACTTCTTCTCCACTGTACTCGGCTACCGGTTCGTTGTATACTACCTCTTCCTGATAGGCGTACGGCTCCTCACTAACAAATCCTTGCTCGGCATCACGTCCGACATCTTGTCCAGCGTCGCGCTCGGCATCCTGATCTGCGTACCACTGCTCTTGCACCGATGGCAGACCGTCATCTTGTTCGACCCCTTGGTCCGGTCCGCTCGGACTCGCCGTGCCAAAGAATTGGGAGAACATGGCACAAGACGATTAAAAGTACACGACGCTTTTTCTCACGCACGCTCACTCGTGTCGTAAATGTAGTCAGACACCATGTGCTTCAACTTGCCTAGGTCTATGTTCACGTCCACTGTATTGTCGATGCGGGCGATCAGATGGTCTGTGATCGCTTCGTAGACGTTGTCGATGAAGTCCTGATGCTCCCATATCCACGTCTCGCGCTCTTGCGCATCGGACTGGCGGTAGAACTTGGGCACGTACATCTCCTGTGGAACCGTCGGCGCATCGTCGTGCTTGACCTCCACGACCATCTCCAACTCGCCCTGAGCGTCCCGGCGCAAGAGTGTGTTCGCAGGCATTCTATTATACCGAGGCACTCCCAAAAACCCTTATGTACCGTCCTTTTCGAAAACTATATATTCTCCGTCCTGTGGAAGAATGCATGTGCCAGACGCGAAGGACGCCAGGGAGCTCTCCACACAGGTCGTCAGAGGGCCCGTCAACAAGGCGTTCGACATCATACTGGGATCCATCATCCGGAAAATCTCGAAAGCGGTGCGCAATCAGATGCAGTCCATCGTGTACCAGGTACCCAGGTGCGTGATGGGATGCCCTCGATACAAGCTCTCGGACGTGTTACAGTACGTCACCGTCGTGCTGAAGGACAAGAACTACGAGGTCACGTCGTGGCCTACGGGTGACATGGCAATCCTGTGGGTACAACGGGGCGACGTAGGAAAAGACGGCGAAGTAAAAAAGCTCAAGTCCAAGTTTGACATCACTTTTTAAAAAGTGACCCAAAACCAGTACAAGTGGTCAACAAGTCGTGGAGGCCGTGGAGCCGACGTGAAGGCGGGGGGCACGCGAAGGCGCAGCCGGCGCGGGCTCGGCCTGAACGTGGAACTTCCCGTCCGCAACAGTGAGGTCGATCTGTAGGGTGTTGTCCGTGGACGCCTTGAACTTGCGGGCCAACATGGTGCTGTCCTTGAGTGTTTTAACCACCAATGGTACGACGCCCGTCCCAGTGTTGACGTAGTACAGGTCGGGCGCATCCCCTTTTGTCACCTGGTACGAGCCCGAACGAGCGGGCCTGTTCCTGGCGGTGCGTGCGCCCGACGTCGCCCCCTGGAACCTCGCGAACATCTCTCTCCTGGCCATGTCCATCGGCTTGATAGACACGCCCAGTGACGGGTACGCCAGCTTCTTGCAGAGGTCCAAACACTCGTCGAGCTGCGAGTAAGCGAAGTACCGCCGGACCTCGACCTGGAGGGGGAGCAGGTGCATGTCGGGCATGTAGAGGTTGTGTATCATGTCGTGGAGGGCCAGGATACGGTCGTATGCTTCCTGGTTGTGCAGCACAGTCCCGTTCATGGCCACGAGGTCGTCGATGATGAGCGTCCCGGTGCCCCTATTGAAGACGCATGTGAACACCGGCTCGCAGCAGTAGACCTGTTCGTCCATCCGCAGGGGAATAGCCAAGAACGGGCACCGAGCCGATCTGCCACGGTCGTAGAGGATGGACACGTAGGTCCCGGCCAGCTGCATCATGATCAGATAACACCGGGACCCCTCCGGAGCGACGCTCAGCAGGTGTGGGAAGGTGTTGATCTTGTGCATGTCTTGCTCCTTCAGCGCGCACGCGTGCTTGGTGTACTCGGGCACCTTGTTCATCACGGCGTGAATCTTCGCCGTGTGCTCCGAGTCGGTGACATGGATAGCACGCTTGACGCCACAGAACCACACCGTTGAACCCAACATCCTGCCGTGCTGGTTTTGGGTGCACGTCCCTCCTTTATGCCCCGCCGCGCTCGTTCGCTCTCGACAACAATCAGGCTTGTTTTACACACTTTTGGCAAAGTGGTTGTAGAGATGAGACCGTTCACCATCTACCTGATACCAGTGGGCGTCTGCCTGACGACTGCGGCGACGATGTATGTACTGTACCGTTCGCGTGCGCCGTCACCTGTGCATACGGTCGCAGTGATGGGCACCGTCGTGAGTATTCGGCAGTATGAAAGCACAACGACCGCCAGCGTGAAGTACAATCTGGAGGGGGTAGAAGAAACGGATACTGTACGGTACGATAACAAAGATGCGTTCTTCTACGAGGGTGCTCCCATTTCGCTACAGGTGTCAGAGAGAGGCGCCAAGCTGCACTCTCAGGGCCCGGCGGTTGACACATGGACGATGATCTACCTGATCGCAACCATCGCGTTCAGCATCGCCGGCCTGTTCAGCATATCTGTGCTCGTGCGCTTCTGTACGGAGAAGCCCGCCTCTCGGTAGAACTTCTTCCGCGCGGCCGTCGACCCTTGGAAGCCTCCATCGACGATGTCAATGACGAGCGGTTTCCCGCGCTCTTTCCGCAGGATCCTGCCGATCGACTGCACGACGTCAGACTTGGGAGAGCAAAGGACCAGCGTGTCCAGTCTGCTCAGGTCCATGCCTTCTGCCGCCATGCTGAAAGTGGCCACGATGACCTGTGCATCCGTCTCCGTCTTCGCCCGGTCCACCGCTTTCATGCCCCCAACGTAGTAGCCCACCGAAGTCATGCCACCCTCGACGAGGTCTTTGTACATGTCATCCAGGTGCCGGCGCCTATCGGAGAGGAGCAGCACGCAGCGGTCAGGCTCGTCTCTCAGCACGATCCGTACCAGGTCGCAGATCATGGTCGTCCTGGCGCTCGAGTTGCACAGCGCGCCGATGGTGCCAACACGGTCCATCGACCCGTTTGGAAGCGTCATTTGTGGCACGCTGTGCTCGTGGGTCATGAGGGTCACGCGTACGTCCGGTCGGGTGACCATCGCGTCTGGGCTCCACACAATCTCGCCGAGAAACCACTGAAACACGTGCTGCAGACCGTCCTTCCTGTCAGGCGTCGCAGTCAACCCGAGCACATACTTGAAGTTGGTCTTGTAGAGCGCCTGACAGAACACGCGGGCTCCGAGGTGATGCGCTTCGTCGTACACCACGAGCCCGAACCCATCGAGGGCGCTGCCGTAGTCGCGGGATGTCAGTGACTGCAGGCTCACAATCACGATATCCTTGTCGACCACGTCGACGGCCGGGCCTTGGATCTTGCCCACCGAACACTTGGGTAGAAACTGTGCGATCCTTTCAGCCCACTGGGTCATGAGGAACTCTTTGTGTACAACGACCATGCTCTTGCAGCCGAGCTGTGCGACGATTTTGAGAGCAACGCAGGTCTTACCCTGACCGCACGCCATGACAACCATGCCTGCTGCCCCCTTGTCAGAACCTGCATCCACCAGCTTCATATACGCCTCTACGACGGGCGCCTGTTGCGCTCTGAGACTCCCGACGAACTCTATGTCGCGCCTCTCCTCGCTTGGAAGGTTCGACTTGGTGACGGGGGCTTCAAAGCACCTCGGGATGTACAAAGACTTTGCGCTTTCTCGAAAGACTTTGAATTCGGGAGGTGATGGAAAGCCACGCGCGCCCTTGGGCTGTACCGTCAGCGCACTCTTCATGCGCAGCACCTCGCTGGCGTTATCTTCAGTCTTGACGATGCGAACGCCTCGGGTGGTGAGGAGACGGTCCATGATGGGCAATTCAAGATGCCGTTGCGCTTACGCTTCGTTCTACGCCACCGTCTCTGCTTATACATGCCAAGCTACTGTCTGGCCTTATTTCCCGCCGGATTCTGTACGTCAACCAATTGCTCAAAGATTTCAAAGAAGTCCCACACTACATCCTTGTCCTCTTTATCGAGGTCGCCCCAGAGCGACCGGATCATCTTGAGCATGGGCAGGTCCACCTCCACGTCGACCCCTTGCGTCGCCTTCACGATCTCTGCGTCGGGCACGTTGAGGAAGAACGTCTCATCCCTACCCACAATGCGGTCGCGGTACGGGCGGCTGATGGTCTCCACATACATGTCCATCAGGTCGGATCCTGGCATAGCCTTCAGCGTCTGCGAGGGCAGGAACATGAGCGCCGGGAACTTCGCCTGCAACTGGTTGACCAGCTCTACGGCTTTGGTCTTGAACACCCTCGGAATTGGCGGCTGATTTCCCATTGTGGTATTGAGTGGGAGATGATCACACGCGCTTATGTATCGTCCTCGCCGTCCTCGCCGTCTTCGCCGTCGTCACCATCGACCTCCCCTTCGTCGTCCTCTGCAACCTCCTCATCTTCGTCGACCTCATCCACGTCGACTTCTTCTATCTCCTCGACCTCTTCCGTTTCCTCGGCCTCTTCAGCCTCGTCCTCACCGGCGAGGTCTTCGTCGTCGCTGCCAGATTCCTCCGCCGCGACGGTCCCGGCGTCGGTAACGTCCTCTGCGTCGTCGCCCTCCCCGGGTCCATCCTGAAGTGCGGGTGCGCTAATGAACGCCTTTTCGTCGTGCGAAACGACCGTCGCAATGACGGTGATTGTGCTCTGGTACAGCTCATACTTCTTGCGCTCCACTCTGACGACGATGATGGAACCGATCTGGATCTTGCTCATGTCCACGTCCTCACCGCTCTCGATATCCTTGGGAATGATGATCTCCAAGACCCGGTACCTGGACATGTTGACTGCCGAGATGCCGTAGGTGTTGATGTTTTCGACCTTGCACCTGACGATGGCCCCCTCCGGCGGGTTGCACACGCTGGCCTTGAAGCGCACGTCGTATATGAAGGACCCATTCATAGCCGTAGTGTCAAGGACGGCGTCGGAGATGTGTAGCACCTCGACGCTCTTGGGTTGGATGTACCCGTACTGAGTGCAGCGCCCTTCCACCTTGTTCTGGAGCAGGTTGGCGATGGACTCGTTCACGTGCTTATTCTGGTAGACGGGTCGGACCGTCACCTTCTCGGTCAGGACGGTGCTGAGGAAGACATCGCAGTCGTCGACGGCCCCGTCCGCCTGGTCGGCCTTGTCGGTATGGTCTGCCTTGTCGGCCTGGTCAGCCTGGTCGTGCTCACCCATGTCAACTTGCTTTGTAAACACAGTTCCAAAGCAAGTTGACCTTTATGCCCCGCAGGAAGTGACCGGACATAAGCATATTTGTCAGCGTATCGAGTACTTTGGGCAAGCGTCGTCGCCATGAGCAAAGTGTGTATGGGATTCGACATTGGTACGACGAACCTGGGCTTCGCCGCCGCACTCGTCAATACAGCCGGCGACGGGGACATCATGCGTGCTGAAGTCGTGAACATCAAAGCGAGCAGCACAGATACGAGCGTGATCAAGCTTTGGCGCCATCTCGACGAGGTCATGCGTGAGCTCGATGGAGTTGACAAAGACGCAGGTGTGACGGTTTACATTGAGCAGCAGCCGAGCAAGGCCCGTTCCGTCATGCGCAGCGTCGAGCTGGGGGTGCGCTACTACTTTTTGCGGCTCAGCATGTTGCCCGGAGCGAAGCGCAAGATCGCCGTCAAATCGGTATCGTCTCGTACCAAACTGTGCCAGCCCGTCGTGTACCCACCCGGGGCCACGCAGTCTCAGAGGTACAGGGCGCGCAAGAAGGCGTCCGTAGATGAGATCTGTGGCATGATGTCGAAAAGCGCCCCCTCTGCTTGGGGGCGCATCTGTTCTGGAAAATCGGACGACGTGTGCGACGCGCTCCTGTACATTGTGAGGCATGGGTGCGTGACGCGCTTTTTGGACCATGTGCAAGCACCGTGTACGAGCGCGACCGTACCGGAACCCGCGGCACCAGAACCCGCGGCGACGGCACCGGCTTCGACGGCACCAGAGGTACAGGAACACGATGCAGTGGAGGCAGGAAGTTTTGGCCCACACATGTAACGATGGTCTTGAGGGTTTGGGTTGTTGTGGCATTCATACAGTTCATTCTGATACTCGCAGCAGTGACGTGGTACCTGCAGACGCATTCCCTCAGTCGAACCGGCGCGACGACGGGCGTCGCGGAACATAGCACCTCAGACCGCATCATCGCAGATGAAACTTTGTCAGACCGCAGATGGTTCGATCCTAGATTTCAGAGGCCGTACCCGTCAGTGTCAGAGCCGCTACGAGGCCCCACGGTGAATGTGAGCAACTCGACGGCGCCGGCGCTCCCGCCTTTCAGGACGTATCAGCCGTCGAACCAGCCGCGCCAGGACTTCCAGCAGGTGGGTTACGCATACAACGATGACAAGTCCAAAGTGCTGCCAGTGTACTCGCGCCCGGCGCCCAGGAACCCCAGCCGATTCCAGTACTATACGAAGGCCGAAGGGACAGACATCTCCATGGCCCTTCGGAACGACCGCGGCGAATGCCTGAGCGACATCGGATGTGAAGAACTGCAGACAGGGGACAAGGTGAACAGCGAGGCCGACTCAGGTGCACTCTCGGTCACGATATATGATCACGCGCAGATGTAGAAAAGCACCAGATGAAGGGAGACCTGCTGACCAGACTCCGACCCGTCATCAAGGTGATCGCCCTCGGTGCAGGCGCATACACCGTTTTCTGCTTCGACCACAGCCATTTCAAGGGTCTTGACGAAAAGGATGACACCACACTGACCCAGAAGATTGGTAATCGTCTGTACTTCACACTGACAGCTTTCTCAACGGTCGGCTTTGGCGACATCTCCCCCAAGTCCACATCATGCAAGATGATATCATGTATCATCCTCCTGAGCATCATCGTACAGGTTCTGGACTTCATGCCCAGCCAAACGCCTTGACCGTCGCGTACGATGTGTCGCGTGTCTCACAGGTTTTGCCTCACTTTTTGAAAAGTGCTCATTTTTTGAAAAGTGGCTGGCCCTCCACCATGCGCACGCCCCCCGCAATGCGCGTGCGGTCAGGAAGCGTACGAGCGACTTGCCCGATGCTCTCGCCCCGCTCAAGCAGCGCCACGAACGAAGACCACTGCGGTGGCGTCAAGAGGCCCGGGCTCGCCTCCAGTTGGGCCACGAAATCCCCCAGGACGCGTAGCACGTAGCATTTTCCCACAAAGTACGCCCACGCGTTGGTCTCGCCGTAGTCGCACTTCTCTATACGGACCCGTGTGGCCTCGGCGTGCCGCATCTCTGCGGCGATGCGTTCCCGCACGACGAGCACGTCGGGATCAGCACAATACGCGCACGTCAGCAAAGTCGCCAGCGTCTCGACGTACGCTTCTGATATGAGGGCGTTCTGTGGGACGTACGCTGGCAGCTGTAGATCCCGGGGCTGTTCGTTGTGCACCTGCCAGAAGTGCAACAGCTCGTGGATCAGGACCTTGTGACACTCTTCTTCGCGGAACACGACGACCAGCGGTTCGGGTCCGTGCGTCGTAAACCCACTGTTGATGCTCGCGGTGGTGAGACGCCGGTCGGGCGGCACGTACTTTTTGTCGTTGTTCAGCATCACGATAAGCTCCAGCCTCGTCGTCGGAGCGCTGCCGAACACGAGCGAACACACCTTCAGCGTGGCCACCAGACAGCGAAACAGCGTATCGATCTCCTTCTGTTGGCTGTTAGACCCCGGTCGCGACACGTGCACCTCGATCTCGTCCAGCCCTGCGATCCTGACGCCAGTCTTCAGGCAGTAACTCTGCATCCACGGGCGCAGTTTGGACTTGGTCGCCAGGTACGCGTCAGAGAAGGGGCTGCTCATGGAGCGCTTGATCCAGGAGCTCGATTTCAGGGTCTTGTCACTCTTGTCGAAAAACATGTTGGTCGACGTTCCGCTCAAGCCACACCACACAGAGTGGGCGGTCCCGATCAGGTTGTTGTCATCAGCCATCGCGACTCTTTTGCATACTCGTCGACGTTTTCCTTGCGGTACTGCAAATGCCCGTGCCCGAGTACTTTCACACGTCGACGCCGTCCTATGGAGGACCACGTGGCACAGGCATCATTCCGGAGTATCTGAGGGCTGTTGACGGTACCCTCGCTCCCTCTGGCGCTCTCGCTCCCTCTGGCGCTCTCGCTCCCTCTGGCGCTCTCGCTAGCGCCCCCGAACACGCATGTTGCTGCTGTTGCCGGCATGCAGGCAGTCAACCCGAGGCCAGTACAGACATACCTCAGGCTGGGCATAAAGGTGGTTCGCAGGTTGATATTTGGACACCCATAAGCATCGATGCGATCTTCGGAACAGACATACACGCACTCAACAACGTGCAGTGAAGGCGAAAGATCTACAACATGTTTTCTCGCGCCATCTCGGACGTCGTCATGGAGACGAAGCAAGTGCCGCACCTCGACCACGCGGCGTACATGGAGTTTGAGTTCAGGAACCGCGCTCCCGTGATGCCGGGCTTCTTCGACGACATGTACGCCAACACGGACACGCTCCGAGTGGTCGCCACCCACGCCGGGACCAGAGCGATCGTCCCGGTTCTGCATTTTCTGGGCATCGAAACCACGAGCGCTCGCGTGTACTTTCTGAAAGTGCTGTCGACCATGTCAAGCTCTGACATCCGCGACGTCATGCTACCGCGGGAGACAGACCCCGCGCTCCCTCAGCAGCCCACCCTCAAAGACCTCATGGTGTACGTCGCACACTTCGATAGACTGGCGTCCAACGGAGGGCAGCGCCACCGCATCCCATCGCTATTCAGGAGACACGGTATATCTCACGCGGTCGGAGTGGAGAAGCACGTCACGGCGGCGGAGATGAAGGACGTCCTGTGCATGCTGATTGCGTGTCTGTCTCATCTGGCGGCCCAAGACTCTGCCATCGCCAGCCTTGTCAACGGTCACGTGCGGAAGTTCAGCGCGCGGCTGCGCGCCATGTAATCTTCTCCCTACACGATGAAAGAAATGGCCCTGTTCGCTGTCTTGCTGTTCGTCGCGTCCCTCGTACACACCGTCGCGACCAGTGCGTGCGACTATGGCGCGTTCAAGACACCGAGCTTCGGGTGCGTGAAGATGTGTGACCTGGACGACAAGTCGCGAGAGGTCGTCAACACACTGGTGAACAACAGCACGCTGGCGGATGCGTCGGACGTGATGTGTGAGGAAACGGCCTCCCTGCTGAGTCGGTGCAACAAGGATCACTCCCGCACCATCGCACGCCTCGTGGACGGCGAGTTCGAGCTGTGGGCAACGATGCCATGTTTCACGCATCACACCATGCACGACGTCAAGCTGGCCCACAACGGTGGGGACATCTGGAAGAAAGCTTCGCTGGACGAGGCAGAGTGCTGGGACACGTGTGAAGCCTCGCCTCGGTGCTCGTCTGCGTTATACGACGGAGTACAATGCCGCCACCAGGCGGCAGAGGCCAAAGTGGCCAACGTCGTCTACAGCGTAGGAGACAGCGTCCTGGTGCCTTGTGTCGAGAGTGACGAGGGGGGTATGTATTCGAACCTGGTCAGCGAAGCGGTCCACATGGGCCGAGTCATCCTATACTACAACTTCAAGTTGAACGAGCACACTGTCTGCACGACGTACAACAAACTGACTGACATCGACACGTCACCCGGCGTGCAGCTTGGCGAGACGCTCTTACAGGTGGACGAAGCGGAGTGCTGGGAGCGGTGCCGCTCGTACCCCGGCGGCGAATGTAGTACGGCGGTTCACAACGGACTCAACTGCAACCTCAAGAGCGACTCTGTCTCCAACACGACCTCCAGGTACTCTCCCGGTCACCATAGTTTATACGCGTGCTCTATCGTTACCGTGGGCGATGCAGAGCCCCTTGCAGGCGACGCTCAGGCAACTGTACGCAGCATCGAGACGGAGTTCATTCAATACAAGCTCGATGTGAACAAGGAGACCAAGTGTTCAGGGTTCAACCGACTGAACGACACTGACATCGCAACAGGAGATCATATTCTGCAAGCGCGTGAGGTGTTGAGTGCCGAGGCCTGTTGGGACCTGTGCAAGGCCATGGCCGGGGAGTCGCCGTGCGTGTCCGCGGTGTACAGGCGTCCGCACTGCTGGCTCAAAGACGTACCAGCAAACTCCCGAACGGCCGTGTTCTCACGGGGCTTCACGACGCTGTACGCATGTGCATGAGCGCCCAAGTGCAAAACGACAGATCCACAATCAAGGTGCGACGAGTGTCACCGCTCCTCGCTCGTCCAAGAGGATCCCGCTTGTTTTGCAGACTTTTGTGAAAAGTCGTTGCGCCCCTCGGGGAACATCCTCTGTGTGGGACCCGACGGCCTCACACAACGCAGACCCGCCACTTTGATGGCGACGGCCAATGTGAACGTTGCGACGACAGAGAACAGTCCCTCCATCTTCATGGACATGCCTGTATTTGTACTCAACGCTTGAGACTTTCTGTGCGGAGAGGGCGCTCGCACTCGCAGGTACAGTTCTGTTGAGCGAACGTGTCTCCAACAGGGCGGCACTGAGAGTAGTATCGGTTCTTCTTGTGGCACATTTCCTCAGCGTCGCAGCATCTGACGCCCTTTCCGCATTCAGAGAAAGAGGGTGCGCACACGTCGGTACCCAGCAGCGCTCCGACCGCGACCAGGTCGTCAATGGTGATGCTCAGGGTGTCCCGGAAAACGTTGAACGTCTCTGCGCCTTCGACGGCGTCCCTGGTGTAATAAGCTTGAGAAGTAGGCACCAGTCCCGAAAGGTCTGTGAAGTCGCCGAACGGCATGGAAGACGCAACCGTGCGGCGGATGATGTCAGGACTACCCGTACCAACCTCGAACCGGGTGACCCACGTGCACACGCACCCGGCATCGATCTCCCTGATGAAGTCCAGCGTCGCCGATAGATTCAATGCGCTCTGACAGACCTCGTCATCCGACGCCACCGTCGTGATGTGGACGTCCAGCACAGACGGTACACCATCGACGAGCATGTCCTGGGCAGTACTGAGCGTGATCTGGTAGGGTGTGTATGTCCGGGGCGAAGGGGCGGCCGTGCCACTGTAACCTCCAACCATCTCGCCGTAGCCATACGTCGCGCTGGGCATGCGCATCCCCGGTGAGAAGTCCAGGATGTCGCCCGAAGCGCTTGTCCACGTGTACTGGTCATCTGCGAACCCTAGCCCTTGAAGGACGGGAAACGTGACGACGGCATCGTTGACGATCGGGTCGACCATGGTCTCAAGATTGGCAACCTGCGCTAGCGTACGTGTAGCGAAACCAGTGGCGAAGGTTGCCATGACGAAGAGTGCGCGTGTCATCATCCATGTAGCCATGGCTTGATATACAACCGGGTATGGCGATAATCTACATCATTCCAACGCGGCGCGTTCCCGGTCCAGGATTTCGCGGACCCTGGGGTGCCCAAACTTCGCCCAGGTCCGGTCCACGTCCACACCGTCCTCGATGTCGTATGGCATTTTGTTGGCGTCGTAGAGCGCCCGTGTAAACTCTGTGTCGTAGTCCATGTACCTGATGGGGACGGTGGGCGACAGAACGGTCTGCCGCACAAGGTACGGGTCTGGTGCCGCCAGGTACGCCACCGAATCACCGTAGCTCACGACCACCGCCGGCTTGTGCCGAGCTGCATACTGTAGGGCCGACACGTCGAACGTCACGATTATGTCCTTCCACAGCTCTTTGTGGTCCGCCCCCAAGACCTCGAACTTCGCCTTGACCTTCTCGAATGCGACGCCGCTGTTGACGTACTCGTACATAGTCCTGATCTGCGAGTCCGACACGCCGCGGGTCTTCTTGAGCAGCGCGTGCTTCTCGCGCTTGAGATCCTCGTACGACTCGGTCTTGTAATGCTCGAACGGGAGCGCGACGATCAGCGTCACGGTCGGAGAGCGCGACGACAACCCTCCAGCTCCACCGCCTTTGCTCTGCATGGCATATCCGCCGACGGCGACGACGACGGCCGCCAGGGCGAACCCACCCACACTGTAAACGACGCCAGAAGACATTACATCACTTTTCACAAAAGTCTGACCACTTTTCACAAAAGTGTGGCAAAACAACGAGAACTGGTTAGACTGGTGTTCTTCATGCATGGCGGATCTGGATGGCAACCACGCCGTGCTGTTTTTCCGCCTCTCTGTCGTAGAACTGCCTGTACACTTTGACGCCCTTGTCAATGGTCGAGACACCGTGCGAAGGGAGGGTGTTGGCCAGCTTCTCAGCCATGAGGTACTGTTTGAAGGTCTTGTATCCGCTCACACGGACAACCTTGGTCCTGACAGACCTCTTGAAACCCAGCTCTTCATTGGTCCAAGTGACCGTATCACCTGCTTGCAGGCTTGCAAAGTCGCCTTTCATCAGACGGCCCTCGATGGTCTTCTTATTACACCGGTGTTAACCCAAAACTGAACAGAGTCATCTGATCAGACTGGTCCGACACACTAAGCGTACTATCAAGCA
>JAULKP010019941.1:0-11750 GCA_032356005.1 Ulothrix subflaccida
CATTTCTATAGAGCCGCTCACCGCGCCCGCAAGAGTCTCTTTTGTTTTTGAAGCCATGTTGGCCAGTTGTTCTACTGCTTCGCTATTTGCGATATCTGAACCTACTTGACCTAAGCCATGAGCTGCATCTAAGGTTAGCTGCCCCGCTTTTTTTGCGGACTCTTGAATAGCTACGCCAGCCCCTTTAATCCCTTCAGAAATAACCTGTACAGGCTCACTATTGGCAATATCTAAACCTATCTGACCTAGACCATGAGCTGCGTCTACTGTTAGTTGCCCTGCTTTTTTTGCAGTATCTTTTATTAAATTGCGCAAAGTATCCATGGCTTCGCCCATACTATCAGAGTCTCTAGTGACTGTTTCAAAAACAGTTTTTTCTTTAAATTCTTTTTGAGGTTTCTCGGCTTGCAGAGGATCTTTGTCTAATTTGACCTCTTCTACTGGAACATCTCCCGAATTCTCTGTAGCTTTTTTTAAAAATTCATAGACGCCTTGAAATGTTTCATAAAAAGAGTTTTTCATTTCTTCAGAACGATGTTCATGATCTTCTTCTTGCGAAATTAAAAATGTTTTTTTGCAGATATATTGTTGAATTTGAAGATAGAGCTGGAACTTTAATTTATTTAGCATTTTCTCTGGCAAACCCTTTTTGGCCAGCTGCTCTAAAGAAGAGTCTATAATTGCTTTATAAATGGGACAACGATAAGCCTCCTCTAGCGCCCTTTGGGCATCACTCACATTTTGAAATTTTTGAGTAGTTCTGACGATATCTTCAACAATGGCTTGTAAAACTGGTGTTTTTTGATCAAACTGTGTTGTTTCTGAAGAATAGGTGTAGATTTCCTGATCAGGATTGGCTCCTCTTCCAATAAAATCAGCATAGAGCGTTGAATTTAAACTTCGATAGGCAGTCATTAAAGGCGTTAGTGTACTTTCAAAAGCAAATGGAAGTTCTTTTCGAGGCATTTTTGCTTGCAGATTAGGATTGGCTCCTTGACCAATGAGCCAAGAGGCCACAGCTCCTAAATCTTTTTGGTTGAATTGGATTTGAGTCAACACCCTTCCAAGGAGTATATTTTTCATCTCATTGCTAAAATAATCTTGAGGATAGGATTTTAAAGAGCAGTTAAGCCCCTTGAAATTAGCATCCATAGCAAAAGCCTGGAGATCCCCTGGTGGTTCGTTATTATCTAATCCTAGAGCATTAAACAACCTATGTGGGGTCTCAAATATGTTCAAAAAAGTTTGCAAACTTTTAAAAGAGGTATCATCACACTGCTCAACATATCGATTGTAATAAGCTTCAATGGCACTAGATGTTGGATTATGTTTAGGTACACTGGGAGATAGATAGCTATTGTAAACAAGCTGAGCTAGGCCGGCTAATGCAGTAAGGGATAAACCAGCAATGGCTGTATTCTTCACCAAGGAGCCTACACTTGGCAAACGACTCTTCTGACCCACTGCAGATTGCGTCAAGGTTGATCCCAAATTTTTCAAACCGATTATAGACATCCAATTCTCCTAGAAAATAACGTTTTACTCACAAGCCGTGCTCCACACTTTTCGAAAGAACTGCTCACTTCCCCCTTTATCTGGGTGATTTTTCAAAGCAAAGTCACGACATGCTTTTTTAATTTCTTTCTTGGTTGAGCTGCCTGAAATGTTTAGAATTTTATAAGCTTCTTCTTTTGTAATTTTTTTATTTTCTTCAGATTCGCTATCTCTAGAATAAAAACCATCTCCTTTAGAAGACCAGTGTTTTAAAAATTCATCCGCCAATTTTTGAGCTGCTTTCCAAGTCACTTTTACAGTATCAAAAAAACCATCAAAGTAACCTTTTTCTTTTTTATCTTCAAAGGGAGCTTCTTTGTTTGGTTCAGCTACTATTTTAAAAGATTCTGGGCATTTTTTTTCAGCAATGACTCTATAGATAATCTTTTCTAAATCGGACCGCGTCGTGGCAGAAAAGACATTCTTTTCAGGTAAAGAAGCGATCGATTGGTCGACTATCTTTTTATAAAAGTCGCATCTTTGATCGAACGCGCTTTCTACAGTCATCGCAATATCTTCAACCAAAGCTTTAAGTAGTGGTTGCTTATTATCAAAGCCCTTTGTTTCATTGGAATAACTAAAGACAATTTGATCTGCCTGAGCGCCTTGACGGAGCAAGCCTTGATAAAGTTTAAGGTTTTGACTTCGATAAGCCACCATTAAAGGAGAAAGGGTACTTTCACTAAAGTTTTGAGCGCTGCGAGTAGGAATGCTTTCTTGATAATTAGGATTAGCTCCTTTTTGAACAAGCCATGTTACAAATGGGCTTAAATCTTTTTTATACAATTGCATCTGAAGTAAAACTTTCCCAAGCAATTTGTTCATAGCCCCTTGGCTAATGGGATTTGCTGAGTATGAGGCGTAAGCGCATTGCAAGCCTTCCATATTTTGATCGAGAATAAATCCTAATAAGTCGCCCGGGGGCTCGTTAAGATTAAAGCCTAAATCGCGAGGTAAGTAAGCGGAGTCTTCAAAATGTTTGAAAAATGCCTGCAGGGCTTTAAAAGTCGTACTATTGCAATCTGTGACAAAATGATTATAAAAAGAATGGGTGGGGCTTGTTTCTGCTTGATGAGTTGCTATGCTTGGTGATAGAAAATATCGATAACCCAGGTGCGACAAAACATTGACAGCAGTCATTGTGATGGCTGCTTTTACAGCAAAACCAGACCAACTCCAAGTTGATTTGTGGGCTAACTTATTTTCTTCAAAACCGTCTTTTAGAAAATAATCAGAAGGAACTTCTTGGGTTTTAACAATTGATACCATAAAAATATAAATTTCGATATTAAAGCGTTAATTCTACTGCAAAAATATTAATATTACATTAAGAAATCTATAATTTAAATTTTTAAATTATCTCCTCAAAAGGGCTCTTTTGAGGAGATCTTTTAGAAGTGCATTTTTTTGGTTGCTAAGGTAACGAGTTTTGATTAGATTGAAAAAATTATTATAAAGTATAAGTTTAGGCATGGCCGAAAAAACCGAACAGGCAACCCCCAAGAAGCTGAGGGACGCAAGAAAAAAGGGTCAAGTTGCTAAATCCCAAGATCTTCCTGCGGCATTTACCTTTATTGTCGCTGTTGCAACGACCCTAGCTTACTCTTCAAAGATCTACGAAGAAATTGGCTCTTATATTAAGAGCTCTTTTGTTGCCTTTCGCCAAACCAACGACATAAATGCTACACTTATTAACTATCTAGCCTTAGGCTTTCAAATTATCTTAAAAACAACCCTTCCTATACTTATAGTAACCGTTTTTGTGGGAGTTTTATGTAACTTTGTAGTTGTTGGCCCCCTATTTTCCTTTGAGGCTTTAAAACCAGATCTCAAAAGGCTAGACCCGATTCAAAATATAAAACAAAAATTTAAGCTTAAAACCCTTGTTGAACTCATTAAACAAATTCTCAAAATTACCGGGGTTGTCATTATTATTTATTACACCATTAAAGATGACATCAGCGAAGTAGTTTTTTGTGCGGCAGTTCCCCCGCTTGGCAGCGCTCTTATCTTTAATTACTTTCTCGTCAAAGTTGTTATAAGAGTGGGTATTTTTTTCATAGCGATCTCCATTTTTGATATTGTCTACCAAAAAATGAATTTTGCTAAAGAAATGAAGATGGAAAAGTTTGAAGTTAAACAAGAGTATAAAGACACAGAGGGAGATCCTCACATCAAGGGAAGACGCCGCCAAATCGGTCACGAAATTGCCTACGAAGAGGGATCTGTTAAAAATGTGAGAAAAGCAAAAGCTGTTGTGACAAATCCTACACATTATGCTATTGCATTTGAATATAAGCAACCTTCAATGCCTGCCCCAAAAATTTTAGTTAAAGGGAGTGGAAAGGTTGCTGAAACGATTATAAAAGAAGCTGAAGCACACAATATACCCGTTGTACGCAACGTTCCTTTAGCTCAGACTTTGTTTAAAAAAGGAAAAGTTGGTAAATACATTCCAAGAGAAACATACGAAGCCGTAGCTGAAATTTTAAAATGGCTCGCTTCACTAGAGAGGGAATAAACATTAATGAAGAATTTCTTGCAATCCATTAGCGCCTTTTTAGGTGGTAGAGGTGTCTTTAATAAGATACGAGGATCTTCCGATATTATCCTAGCGGTGTTTATCATCGGCATTATTACGATGATTATTTTACCAGTCCCTCCACATGTCATCGACGTTTTGCTTGCTATTAATTTAATGGTTGCCATTTCACTGATCATGGTTTCCTTGTATATCCCAAGTGCCATCGAACTTTCTATGTTTCCTTCGATCTTGCTTATTACAACACTGTATCGACTCGGCATTAACATCGCCTCTACTCGGCAGATTCTCTTGAATGCCTACGCCGGAGATATCATCGAGGCTTTTGGTGAGTTCGTGGTCGGGGGCAACTATGTGGTGGGTGGTGTTATCTTTTTAATCATTACCCTTGTTCAGTTTATTGTGGTTACAAAAGGTGCTGAACGTGTAGCTGAAGTAGCTGCTCGTTTCCGCTTAGATGCGATGCCAGGTAAGCAGATGAGTATTGACGCTGACATGAGAGCTGGCGTGATTGATGCTAACCAAGCGAGAGAAAAAAGGCTTCTCTTAACTAAAGAGAGCGAACTCTATGGTTCTATGGATGGTGCCATGAAGTTCGTCAAAGGGGATGCAATTGCTGGCATTGTTATTACCCTAATTAACATTATTGGTGGCTTAATTATTGGTATTGCTCAACACGGCATGAGTGCTTCAACGGCAGCTAAAACTTATAGCTTGCTTTCCATTGGTGATGGTCTGGTTTCTCAAGTGCCCGCTATTTTAATTGCGATTACAGCAGGTATTGTCACCACACGTGTTTCGAGTAATTCCCGCGATAGTAACTTGGGAAGTGAAATTTCTTCACAGATTTTAAATCAACCCAAAGCTCTTTTACTCGCCGCTTGCTTTTTACTAGGAATAGGAGCCATTCGAGCTTTTCCATTTTGGCCTTTTGGTTTGTTATCTGCAGCACTAGGAACCTCGGGAATTGCCCTGCTGCGCGCAAAAAAAAGAAAACTGATCGAAGCGACAGGCGCTGTTGGGGGAGCTCCTCTTGAAACAGCCGTTGAAGGGCATGAGGTCATGCCAGGAGAAAGTTCAAGTGAATATGCTTTAACTGTGCCTACCATTTTGGAATTAGGCGTCTACATTAGCAATATTATTCAAACGGATAAGAAAAACAAAAAAGTAACTCACATCGAAGCGATGATTCCCAAAATGCGACACGCTCTTTATCAAGATTTAGGCGTTCGCTTTCCTGGAGTACACGTTCGCTATAATTCTCCTAATTTAAAAGACTCTGAATATGCCATTTTGCTTAACGAAGTTCCTATTAATCGTGGGCAAATTGTCAAAGGACACTTTTTAACAAATGAAACCGAAGAGACTTTAAAGCGTTATAATATCCCCTACACCTCTTATACGAACTCACTCAACATGCCCGCTTTTTGGGTAGAAGAAAAACATAAAGAGATCTTAGACAAAGCTCATATTAAATATTGGTCAACTGTCGAGGTTGCTGTCCTCCACCTCTCATACTTTTTTCGCCATTACGCTGCAGATTTTGTGGGAATACAAGAAGTGCGAGCAATGCTTGAATTTGTTGAAAAAAATTATCCCGATCTTGTCCGTGAAGTCACACGCTTGATCCCCTTGCAAAAGCTCACAGAAATATTTAAACGTCTTATTCAAGAACAAATTTCTGTCAAAGATCTCAAAACCATTATGGAATCGCTCAGTGAATGGGCGCAGACAGAAAAAGATACCGTTCTTTTAACCGAGTATGTCAGAACATCGCTGAAGCGCTACGTGAGTTATAAATACTCTCAAGGACAATCGGTGATTTCAGTCTATCTTTTAGATCCTGAAATTGAAGATATGGTTCGTGGAGGAATTAAGCAAACTTCTGCAGGGTCCTACATTGCTTTAGATCCAGACTCCACTCAAATGATTTTACAATCGATGCGTAAAACAGTTGTCCCTCCACAAGCTGGATCTCAGCCCCCTGTTTTAGTAACAGCTGTGGATGTTCGCCGATTTGTGCGCAAGTTGATCGAAGTAGACTTCCCATACTTGGCAGTGATCTCGTTTCAAGAAATTGTTCCAGAAATTAAAATTCAGCCCCTCGGAAGGGTACAAATCACATAAAGGCTTATGACATTTGACCCAGGAATCAACCCTTCAGCACTAAAGCGCCAAGCTGCCATGGAAAAAATGATGCAGCAAATGGCTCGCCAAGAGACAAGCGTCGAAGATTTCATGCTTATGGCAGAAGAGGGCAATCAATACATCGCTTCGCTAGTAGATAAGGAGGTCAAATCTAAAGCTAAAACGCTCGAGCAGCGCTCGGCAAAAGATCAAGCTTTAGTTAAAGAATCTAACTTGTATGGGATGGAAGAAACCGATGTCTTGCCTTTTAAAGAAAGTGAACTTAATCCTGAGCTCGATGCCAAAACTCTTCTTATTTTAAAAGCACACCTTTCAGAAACCGATACCACAGAAGAGACCCTTCGAAAAGTTTTAGAAGCTTATTCTGATTTCTCTGTAGCCGATGATGCTTTAGAGTACTTAGAGAAGATCACCGAAGACACGATGCTACAAAATATTAAGCAGGCAAGAGCTGAACTTAATGAAAATTTTGGCCGCGAAGTCACAGCTGGAAAAAACATTGCTGAGGAGGCTAGAAATTTTGCATCACAGGGACTTGGCAATCCCAATGGCTTAAGAGACCTCTATCGAGATATTACAGGAAATCCCCGCACTCCCAACAAACTTTTTGAAGAGCTTTCAATGCAATTTCCTTTTGAAAAGCTAGAAAAAGTGATTAAATTTTTACTCAACTCTCTGGGACGCGACATGAAAGCCAAGGGCTCTTCTATTCCTAAAGCATTACTTTATAGTTTGCTGACAGAGACGCGTAACCTACAAGCTATTTTAGCTGTTTATCTTTTTTTCAAAGGTCGCATGAATTTGATTTTTCGAGGCTTTGATAAACACGATCTCTATTATCCTAAACAACTTTCTTTTGAGTTAATGGCACGTCTTTTTATGCAACTGCTCGACGATCGTTATCCTACCGCTGTCAAAGTCATTAAACTAGCTGAAAAGTTAGGTATAGATGAAGAAATTATCGCCCAAATTTTAGTCTTCACGCAATTTAGGGATGCTATTCGTAATGTAGCTCCCAAGCTCTATCGAAGCACTCAGCACCGTCAAGAACTTTTAAATGCTTATATGGATGCTCTTGAAGAACTAGATGAGGCACTGGACAACGAAGACGAAGAGGGAGAAGAATCGTGATTGGTGGTAAATTTGCCCTTCTATTAGAAGACCTATCTAAGCATCTCTCCATGAATTTAAAACCTGACGATAATAACTCGTGTTTAATCGTCATTCAAAACAAAATTGAAGTTCAATTAGAACTGGATCCTAGTGAAAACTACTTAATTATTGGCTCTATTTTAGGAGAATTACCTTCGGGTCGTTTTCGAGCTGATTGTCTTGTGGCAGCGCTGAAAGCAAACGCTCGCCCCTATCCATTGCTAGGCACCTTCGCCTATAGTCGCAAGCTCAATAGTTTAATTCTTTTTGAAAAAATCCAAACAGCCATTTTTGACACTAATAACATTTTAAGTATTTTAACCCCTTTTATCAAAAAAGCAATGGCCTGGAAAGGGGCTCTAGATGAAGGACGATCTCAACCACTCCATGAAGAACACTACTACGATATCAATGACAAAACCCAATTTTTTGGGGGTTAAATGCAAGATGTTTTCACCAAACAATTGCTAAAGACACTGTGTGCTCCGCATTGGAAAAAAATTGGCTTAAATGCTCATCATGGCATTGTTATGATGCTTTCTTCTCTGCATTCCAAAACAAGTCCCCTTTGTGGAGAATTTTTAGATCTTATCCCCATGATTTCATGGTGCGAGCAAGTTGGTTGCGATTTTCTGCAGCTGCTTCCTGTTAATGATACAGGTTTTGATAATAGCCCTTATAATCCTATTTCCACTCTCGCGCTAAACCCTGTTTACTTAAGTTTACACGCGCTGCCCTATTACTCTACTCATTCTTCTCTTAAAGAGATAATAAGCTCCATGCAAAAACAAAGTCCTTCTTCTCCTTTTAATTATACTAAAGCAAGGCAAGCTAAATTTAAGTTTTTAGAAAAGTATTTCGAGCTCTGCTTTTCTCAAGTTGAAAAATCCAAAGAATATCTTTTATTTAAAGAACAAAATGAATGGGCCACAGCTTACGCCCTTTTTTGTACCCTCACAGAAATTTATAAACTTGACGACTGGCGTTTATGGCCAAAAAATTTACATACTCTGCAAGCGAGTCAAAGAAGTGATTTGATCTTAAAGCATCAAAAAAGGATCGATTTTCATTTAATGATTCAATCTTTTTGTTTTTCTCAATTTGCCCAAGTGAAAAAACATGCCGATCAAAACAACGTTTTTTTATTCGGTGACCTACCTTTTTTAGTCAGTAAAAAAAGTTGCGATGCTTGGCATTTTCCTCAATTATTTTTAATGGACTATTCAGTGGGCTCCCCTCCTGATAATTTTACCCCAGAGGGTCAAAACTGGAACTTTCCAGCCTATAACTGGGCATATCTAAAAAAAAGTGATTATCATTGGTGGAAAACAAGACTCAAAATTGCAGAAAATTTTTATCATATTTACCGTTTAGATAATATTATTGGCTTTTTCCGCACTTGGAATATTCCTGTTGGAAAAAAGGGATGCAGCGGCTCCTTTGTCCCACATGATGCAGCTTTATGGCTACAACAAGGTTATGATTTCTTATCTGTCTTAATCCAAAACTCTCAAATGTTACCTATTGGTGAAGACCTTGTGGTCCCTCAAACGATCAAAGATGTTTTGCGAGAGCTGGGCATTTGTGGAACTAATATTTTAACTTGGCAACGCACGGGCGCTGGAGGAACAGACTTTGTCCCCTATCCTCTCTATAATACAGCATCTATTACCCACATCGCTTCTCATGATACAGTTACATTAAGGCAATGGTGGAAAAAATATTCGAAAGCGGCCAAGCTGTTTTGTCTATGGAAAGGGTGGCGCTATACCCCTTCTTTGGGTAATTTCAAACGAAAAGAAATTTTAAAGGATAGCCACAGAACCAGCAGTTTATTCCACGCCAACCTACTTCAGGAGTATCTTGCTCTATTTCCTGAAATGATCCATAAAGACTACAATAAAGAACGAATCAATTATCCGGGCACTCCATCTAAAAGAAATTGGAGATATCGATTTGTCCCATCTGTTGAGCAAATTGTCAACTCAAGGAAGTTACGTGAAGCGATTTTATCTATTACTCATTTGTCTTAGTACGACCCTTTTTAGCTATCATGAAGACCCACTGACAAGTATATATAATGGCTTAGATCCCAATTCCATCACTCAGCACATTGCCCTTTATAAGCTTTATCCTAATCAGCCTATTGGCCAAAAGGCATACCAACATGCGCAATTGCTCTTAAGAAAGTGTCACCCTTCAGGAGATACACTAGCCCATCTTCCTTTAATCAATCAATCGATTGACGGCTTTGTCTCTTTTATCTTAGGAAAAGAAATCCAAAAAGATTTTTTAGAGGAAGAATATTTAGAAGCAATTGAAACTCTCAGTTCCCACCTAGGTAACCGCTCACTTAAAGGGCATTTTGTTAAAAGTGAAAAAGAGGTTTTAGAATTACCAGTAGACGAAATAGATCTAGCGCGAGCTATTCTTCTGACTCAACAAGGTGATGAGATTGACTGGATTTGGGTGCGCAATTACGAAGCTCAGCTTGATTTTTTAGCTCTTCAAGTGCTTGCTCGCCTTCAAGAGAACCCCTCCTATAAAGATATTATTCGAGAAATCAATCATGTCTTGTTTTTTGATTTGAAAGTGCGCTTTCCCAATCGATACATTCAAGATGAACATCACAAGTTTTCTCAGCTCTCTGAAATTTTAGATTCAAAGCAAGGGGTTTGCCTCGGCACGACTATTATCTATCTCTGTTTAGCTCAAAGACTCCACCTTCCTTTAGAAATCATCACCCCTCCAGGACATATTTTTGTTCGCCTGCGTGAAGGAGATAATCTAACAAATATTGAAACCACCCATCGTGGAATTCATGTACCAAGTGACAGCTACTTTTCTGTAAATATGAAATGCCTCAAGCAGATTGATTTAAAACAAACCATCGCTTGTGTTCACCACAATCTTGGTGCTACTTACCTCATGGATCATGAATATTTAAAGGCAAAAGAGCATTACTATAAAGCACTCACCTACGATCCAGATGCAGCCTTGTATACAATGATGCTGGGCTATTGCTATGCTTTTAATAATGAGCCTAAAGAAGCAAAAAAAACGTTTACTCGCTTAAAGAAATTAAAGTTTGAAGATCAAATTTATCCGATGGATTTCAATGCTCAACAAGATTACTTAAAGGGAAAAGTCAGCCTGCCCGCTTTGATGGCAGCCGTTTTACCTCCCAAAAAAAGTGACCTTGAAGAAATCAAAAAAAGAAGAGATCTCTTAGAGGAAGAAATTAAAAAATATCCCCACTTTGGTGCAGGGCTCCATATGCTTTCGATGATCTACAACGATCTGTCAGAACCTAAAAAAGCGATTGCCGCCTTAGAGCGTATTCATCAAATGGACCCCGAAATCCCCGCTGTCGAGTTTAACCTTGCCATGCTCTATAACGAAAATCTCAACACCCCAGCTTCTTGGCAGCACTATAAAAACTGTGTGGCCCTGTTAAAGAAACATAAGGTGGAACTCAAAATGATGGATGATGTCAAAAAGATGCTCTTAAGCTCTTCTATCGAACCTTAAGAAGGCCTCCTTTAATAGCTCTTTCCATCCTCAATTTATTCATTCATATTGACTTAAAAGATATTTAAGGCTAAAATTAAACTATATGAAAAACACAATACAGCTACATTCATCCCGTCATTCATTCTTTTTTGGAGCTTAAGCTCCATCTATATTTTTTTTATCCTTTACTTTTGAGTCCCCGAGTTGATAGGCATATAAAGTTTTTGCCTCTCCTCACTTTTCAAATCATAAAAAATTAAATATAAGGAATTATTATGGCAACCCTAACTACACAAAACAGCCCTTGTATGGCTGCGTTAAATCAACTATTTTTAGATTCTCACTCTGTGAGAAAGGAGGCGGTTTTTCTAGAGAATTCGGAAAAACTAAACCCATTATCTTAGCTATCGGAGATGATCTTATCCTTCATTACGAAGGAAAAAGAAGCGTCCTCCCTTATCTTCCATCCTATTATCATGAATTAAAAACGCTCGCTCACATTCCCTGCGCTCTTTGCAATATAGAGGCAACCGCTCAGCGAGTTGAAGAAAAAAAGGAAAAACTGTTAGATGCCATTGCCAATGTAGTGGCTGAAAACAATATCCACCTTCAAGCCCACCTGGGCTATCTTCGGCAACTGGAGAGCGTCCTTAAAAAAGATGAAAGCATTTTAAAGCATCTTCCTCATTTAAATGAGAGCATTGCTCTTTTAATCGATGAAGCTGCCAAAGTTCGTATCCAAGCACTTCACAAAGCGGTGCAAGGGATCAGAAAAGGGATTCCAGATCATGCATGGTCTCATCTGGCAGTTCTTGTGCTGAGCCCTCAGATGCCCAGAGAA
>JAULKP010020051.1:0-11740 GCA_032356005.1 Ulothrix subflaccida
GCAGAAAAAACGTCGAAAGAGACTGTCAGACGGGCGGAATTGTGCCCAGGATCTGGTCCTCGGTGACGAGATCCCGCAGCGTCGCCAGATAGGATCGAAGTCTCTCGGCGTAGGGCTGGGCTGCTGCGTAGTCCTCGTGGCACCCGTACCGATACGTATCGTCCACGGTCAGCACGGCGAGGACAATAGATAGCTTGAGCATGATGGCTTGGCGTCGCGTCATTCGCGGGTACTGGAGCAGTAGGAGACCGGCACTCTGTGCAAGGTGAGTTGCTCGCTCTATCCCCTGCCACTGTGGCACAGATCGATAAGTCATGACGAGATCCTGGTACGCGATGCGAGCCGAGTCGAAGAAAGGATCAGTGTGGCTGTCATTAGGGTTGAGCAGGATCGGCATGGTGTATCCTCTATCTCGGCACACGCTCGCCAGCCACAATCACTTTGCCGTCGGGTAATACCACGGCGTCGTGTATATTGCCCCCATGATCTGCTGCCAGTATCAGGGTATTGGCTGCGTCACGGATCTCGTGTGAATTGCCTGTCGTGGTCCTCTCGACTGAGTAGACTATTTGCCCGCTGTCGTTGATCCCGACTGCCTCAGTCGGAAAAGACACCGCAGTGCCTGTGATGCAGATTAGCCCCGGCACCGTAGCTCGCGTGGTCACAGTTGGAGGTGTTGTGTAGCTCCCTGTTGGCGTCACCTCAATCACTGTGTCGTCAAGGCGCTTAGCCACTACTCTACCGCTGGGACTACTGGCGACACCATAACAGGCATCCTGTACACCCAATACAGGAGGTAGTATGCGCGCAAAGAGTTCGTTGTCGCCCGGTAGTGGAGAATCGAGTTTTTCCCCTGCAATCGTCAACGTACGATGTGGATTTGGTGAAATGGGATCCGTCCCGCCGCCCGCGCACGCATAACGTCCGTTGTTTGCCACACTCAATCCATTGCCTGCGTATGCTCTATAATCGACCCATTGAAAACGCCACCCGAAGACGTCTTCCTCCCACTTAAACACGGTTGTTCCCAGGTTGTTGTAATAACCGAAACCAACATTGGCATAGATGTTTCCATCGGCATCATTTCGAACTCGTTGTACAGTTCCCCATGCTGGCGTTCCAGCGGGGTCAAATCCATGAAAAAAGCCATCGCTTGTGAGATTTGTCACAAACACGCCTCTGTGTGTCGCTTTGCGAATAACAGCCCCATCCGGCTGCCCCATTATCACACCATAGTACAGATCCCGACTAGGTGTAACACAAATTCCCTGACACCAATCAGCGCTTGCCGCATTCAGTAAATTTGCCCACAGTGGCGCACCACCCGGCGCTAATCCTGTGACCTGCGGAAAGACTCGATCAAAGGCACTTTCTGAGATCTCGTGGAATAGCGAAGGCCCCAAATCGTAGTTGTTCTTTTTTCCGCATTGATACACGTATCCCAAGTGATCGACGGCCAATGCGTAGACGTCGGCCCCGTGGTCGGCATCCCAAATCTGTACACCTGTTGGAGAATAGCAACGCGTCGTAATGAAATCGGATCGCCGTCGCGTCATGGGGCGCACGAATCGACCTGGTCGAATAGCCTGCGTCCCTGGTCTCGTCGTGGCCTCGTTGGCGTCTGTGGTGGCTCTCACCTGGCGACCAAATGTGTTCATGTCGGTTGTTGCTCGTTGATGGGTTGGATCGTCAGACGAGTCACGTGCTTTTGGTAATCGTACACTACTGCTACGATCTGTGGGTATTTCTGATCAACGGCAGTATCAGCCCGTCGATAAAGATCAATGTTTCTCCCCGCGATGGACGACAACAATTTGCCCACCGAGTAAATCGACGATAGGCCAACAATCGTCATGTCGGCTCTGACTGCGGCCATGTCTTCCTGAGCCCGTACTTTCTCGGCAAATGCAGTGATTTCTGCGGTATCGTCGCGTGCTTCGCTGCTCGGAGAACCAGCAAGAATGCTGTCGTATGTGGTGCCGCCAAATTGAATCTGGTAATCAACGAAACGATCCTCCGCCACAATCGTCACCGTATTGGTTCTCAGATTGATCGAATCCGACGAGCGTTCAGCGGTGGCAGTCAGTCGATTGTCGCCTTCGATTGTACACGTAATCCGAATGCGGGCATCGTCTCCGCGTGCGATCAAATCATCTGGAGGAGCATCGCCAGCGAAGTAGACTCCCAGTTGATCGGTCAGTACCGTTTCGCCCCAGCCGTTGGGCAATGGTGCCCACTCGTCATCGGTGTTGTACCACTCGATCAATGGCGCTCTTCGTCTTCTGGCCTCGCCATTGGTATCGTCCTGGCAATGCGTGAGACAGTCTTTGGCCGGCCTGCGTTTGGGAACATAGCCATCAGTGAACACGGCCGTCAAACTGATCGGCGTTGACGGAATCGGCTTGACTGTTGACCTCAGGCTGCAATAGTCTCCAGCCTCGTTCGCGACCCACAGCCGCCATGCGTTTTGATGCAATTCGAAGTCCGCATTTTCGCTCTGCGTTAGCTCGGCGGATGTCAGCACGTCGTCGGCTTCTGGCCAGCCGCGATATAGCTCAATCGTTACCTCTCTCTGGACTAAGGCACCTTCGACCCGCACACGATTGACGATGCCGCCAATGTCGGTTTCGATCTCCCATTGCACTAGTGAACTCTTGCTGTGCGCGGCCGTTGCTGTGGCACTTGGTCGCTGTTGCAGGGCCGCAATTGGCAGCCCGTCACCCAGGCGAAATATCGCGAATGAAACGCGTCTCGTGTATGACGTGGGAGGATCGCCCGTGACGTCGTAAGAGTATGTTCGTTTCCACGTGTATCCATACGGCTCAAGGACCAGATCCAAGTAATCGCTGAGGTATTTGCCTGGCGGAACAATCAGATTGCGCACGGCTGGCGCGTCGGTCAACCAGGTTTCTATATCCTGTGAGGACGGATTTTTGACGTACGTTTCACTCGGATTGCAGTGCCAACACAATGCCTGAACAACCTCGCTCAACGTCCACTCGTTGCCCTGGTCGCCAGTGTATGATTGACTTGCCGCAGTCCGCACGGAATCGGGATCGACCCAGTAGTGTGCCAGCCCCGTGCCAGTGTACGCAGATCGATTGTGTTCGACGTGCCCATCCCGCTCCGGGTTGAATTCGATGTCTCCGTTGATAGTGACTATCGCATGCGCGCCAACAGGACTTCTGATCAGCATACCGTTCAGAGTTGACCCGAAATGATATGGCTCGATAGTGGCTGTGTAGGCAAGCATCTCTCCATTGTCTACAGACTTAGCCTCCGACGTAAGCTCACCCCAAGCGATCAGCTTTTCAGCCGCCTGTGGCTCACGCGGGATTTCGACGATCTCGATTTGCCTTGCTAGACCCTGCCTGATTGACTGATCGACCAGACGCTCCCCGTTCACCCCTAGATCGTAGGTGAGTTCAATGCGGTCCATCTGTTGTCCGCCTGCACTCAGGTGGACGATAGGATATCGAAGCAGCTTAGTTTCGCTGGTACTCTCTGGCGAATCACCAGCCGCGTTACCCAGGCGCACAATCCATTTCTTGGCCGGTATCGATAGGTCGCTTGGTTTTTTTGGTGGAACGGCCATTACCACGCTACCCCGCTTCCGCTTATGGGCGCGTCTGGCCCTGTCGAGTCTACCGTGACCGTGATCCCGGTCAACAGATCCGCTGTCGTGGCCCCCGCTGTGCCCTGGATTTTGAATGTGTACGGCGTGCCTATTACCTCCAATAACGCCTCTGTGGTAAATTCGTACACCACGCGGCCCGATTCCACCTCCACCTCAATGTTTGCCGGTGTGGTTGGTCCGGCTGTTCTGATCGCCGTCAACAGCGTTGCCTGTAGGCCAGTCGTCGAATTGGAAAAGGCAATCCGAATCACGCAGATCCCGCCTGACCTGGCCTCGACACCCAGTAGGGTGGCAGTCCCCTGTATCGTGTCTTGTGCCACTCCCGACCCATCCAAATCGATCCGTGCAATACGGTAGTTGTCGCTGTTGTTTTCCACGTCGTCTTTGTATGTCCGCACGTCAACGGCCAGTGTTTGGCTTTGCCAATCGGTGTCTACTGGCACGCTGATTGACGAGACCGGCGACGCCTCGAATGCGACCCTGGCAGTCTTCTCGTTGTCGCCGGTGCCGATCACCCAATTCGGCGATTGCAAATAACCATTGCCCACGATCCGCAGATTGCGATACTGTACAGACTCGGCCACCGAGACGTACAGAGACACGCCCTGGCCCTCGAATGGTCGGTGCGTGTAGATCTGATGGGATCGGTGATGTCTTGGCGTGATTGTGCGGATTCTCATTTCGTTATCCAAATACTGGCAGCGTGTGTGCCGTTGTCCACGTGGTGCTATTTTCCGTGATCGTCACGAGTGCAGTATACACCCGATCCGCCGTGAATCCCGGCGTGGCTTTTGTCAACTCAAACACGCCCGCCGCATTGGGGGCCGCATCGGCGACCGTGAATAGATCGATCCCCGACCCATGCTCCCGTACCACAATTGAGCATGATCCAGAGGCCAACACAACCAATTGACCACCACGTTCAAGCCATGCAAATAGACGTAGTTCCGTGCCAGCCGTGGTCGTGAAAGTCGCATCGCAGCCGCAGACAATCGCCTGTTCCCCGACCTGCCCAAACTGTACCTGAAGTTGATTGGGAACTGTCACCGCCGTGTCACTACTGGACGGCGTTACATTGTTATATGCCAATACCGTCACGTTATACGGCGTGCCGTTATTCCAGACGCTGGCCCAGTTGATGGCCGTGTCCGTGCGGTATAGCTTTTCGCTGGAATTGTACGTGCAAAGTCGTTGCGGCGTGGTCGCTGAGCCAATCGCTTTGAACGTGTTGTCATTGAAATCAAACACCTGGTGTGAGTCGTTCCACAGCCTCACGTAGATATTCGCCCCGCTGGTATAATCCACTTTGTAATGCGTCGATGCCATTTACCATCCTCCTGCAATTGCTGCCGCCCCACTTGCCGAGCCACCTCCGCCAGTAGTATAAGTGACTCGAACCTCAATACTGTCCACGTTAACATTCCCCCCCATGACCGTCGAAGTGAATGCACACACGACACCGAACGTACTCGCGTTCACATCGCTGTGTGTCCACGACTCACCCCAGAGTTCGCTCGTCGAACCCATTGTATAGGCCGCCTCCGTGCTGGTTATTTCCGTGTCCGGTGAGTTATCTGTACTGCCAATGGTCCCGCCTTTGACCACTCTAACACGATCCCACACGATGTGATCCATCATGATGCCATCATATGCTCTGATCCGAAATTCAATTCCAGTGATTGTTGATCCACTTGGCACGGATAATCCAAAATTTGTCGCCTTAATGTATTGCGTTGGTGTCCCACTATTCGAATAGGAAATTGCAATACTGCCATCGTCCGCAGTAACATTTTCCGGAGACGTAAATGCATTGGTCCCATAGGCGGCGTCGTTCGCTCCTGTGCCTGCCATGACCCATCCAGTATCTGCCATGTGGCCCCCTTAGTTGGCGATGTTTTGACCTACGACAAATCCCATATAGACCCCGGAACTGAAGCAGTAGAACGCGAAGACATCGACCTTGTTTGCGCCCGTTGATAACGTTGGTGCTGTCGCACTTGGCCAATTGATTGTTGTCCACCAGGTCACAGTTCGACTGCCGGTCCCATCCTGTTGGATCATCACGTAGAACCACTGCCCGACCACGGGATTCGACAATGCTAGCGTTCGATTTCCCTGGATTAAGACATACTGCGTGTTGCTGAGCGACAAATTAAACGTGACCGTTGCCCCGTCTGTCGCTGTGTTCTTGTCCGAGTATGTGGACTTGTGTTTGAAGTATCCACTGGTCCACAGATCGCCGGAAGACACGTAGACTACACCAGTGCCTTTGGCCCCAACATGCAGATCGATATTTGAGCTTCCGCCGGTCGCATCCAGTTTCACCGAGCCACCTGCGGCCGCGTTAGTTACTGTGATTTCGTTCACAGCGGACGCTGTGGAACTAAATTTCACGTACTCATTCAAAGATCCGTCAACGATTGCGTTTGCGCCAATTGACAAATTGGAACCACAAAGCACAGCCCCTGTTCCCTTGCCTGCCAGACTTAGACTGATGTTGGCGTCGCTGCCTGACGCTGCTATCGTTGGGGTGCCGGTCGTGGCTGCGTTGGTGATTGTCACCTCGTTGACCGCTGAGGCTGACAACGAAAAAATAATCAACTCATTGCCGCTCGTGTCAAGGATCGCCGTGCCAATCTTGGGACTTGTCAGAGTCTTATTTGTCAGCGTTTGCGTGTTCGTTGTCGTAACTACTGTACCAGTCAAACCACTCAGCAGATTGAGTTCGCTGGAGGTCACAGATGACGCGGCGATTTTGCCGGATCCATTCGAGACTACGGCACGACTGGCCGTCAAATCACTCAAGGCTATCGTTGTTGCCCCGCCTGTGATCGTGGCTTGTTTGGCGTTAATTTGCGTCTGGATTGCCGACGATACGCCACTGACATAGCCCAACTCGGTGGCAGTCACAGACGAGGCTGACACCACACCCCCCGCCGTCGATACCAGCGCCCTGGATGCTGTCACTGCTGCCAGTTTACTCAGGTCAATCGCCGCACTGGTTGCCACCTGCGCATTAGCAACGCCAAGTGCCTTGACAGCGAATGTCGATCCGCTCAATGTCAGCGTTGTTTCGTCAGCGACGAACAGACCAGTGCCGAAATTTTGCACCCAGGATTGACTGGCAAATGACGTCAATTCCGTGACCTGCATGAAGCCTTTGTCAGCGTTGGCCGTGCCCTCCAACACGAAGACCGTAGCCCCATTCAATTCCGTGTATGCGTCGGCATCTGTGGCTCGTGTAGGCGTCCCACTAGCGTTGACTGTATAGATGCCATTCTCGGTTGCGCTCGCCTGATTTTTGACTAGGATTCTGTCGTTGGTCGCCAGTACGATACCGTCAATCGTGTCGCCGTTTTCGAAGTCGCTCCCCAGCGTCTGAGCTGTCGTTGTCGCGACCCTGACCGGCTCCTTCCATTTGACTCCGTTCGAGCCCAGCGAATCGACGTATTGCTTGGTGGCCGCATGCATAGCGCTTGACGGATCGGCGTGCAAGACGATTGACCCCGTCATCGTCCCACCGGCTAAAGGTAGCCTCGCCGTGAGTTGCGTTTGAATTGCCGACGTGAGCCCGTCTAGGTATTTGAATTCCGTGTTTGTGATGCTCCCGTCGGCAATATTGACGGCGTCGATACCGGTCGGCAGGTCGGCTGCCTCAATATCGCCAAACGTGATCGAGTACAACGGTTTTCGCTTGGAAATCAGTTCATTCATCTTCGGTAAAACTCGCAATCAGGTTGCCCGAGTCGGTCGTCAATACAAGCCGTGGCCCCGTCTCGGACGACACCACGTCCTGCGGGTATACCAGCAGATCGACTGAGATATCGACTGCTGTGCCACGGTTCCCCGTCGGGAGGATTCCATCACGCCCGACCACCTCGTAATTCCATTCACCTGAGGCGTCCATCGGCTGCGTGATTATTGTATATGTGCCATTGGCCACAAACGTCTCAATGGCCACAATGTTTTCACTTTCCACGGCCCCGCCTGGCTCCGTCCCCGCAGCTACCTCAATCGTTGCCGTGTCTGAGTCCCAACCCGCCGTCACGATTGTTAACTTCGCCCTGGCATATGGCCGCGATGGCAAATCGTCCCCGTAGTCTGTGAGGTGTTCCGCTGCGTCCACAGCTACGACTGTGACCTCTTCTGGAATGCCAAAATCGGCGAACGTACCGAACAGAATCCGATCTGCGGAATTGTCCGTAACCCCTACCAGTTGCCGCCCTATGTACAGTTGGTGTTTGTACGTGGAAACGGAATGCGTCGAAGTGAAATCCACACGCAAAACTGATGGCTCATCCCAGATCACGCTGGTGATGACGATGCCCCCCAAATATGGATCAGCCATGCTATTGCGTCCTCTTCAATTGCCACCAGACTAACACCCCGTCTTGTATCCATTCCGTGCCGCCGTTCAAATCCGCTGACGCTGTTCCCGTGCGTTCAAATCCACGGAAAGTGCAATGGTAATAGGTCAGCGTGGAGACCCCATCATTGACCGTCAGAGTCGCATCGTTGAGCGTGCCGACCTTGCCGTCAACGGTCTTCAACGCGGCCTGCAATAAGGCCTTTGTCGCGTACCCCCGGAACTGCGCGACGAGTCGAATTTCCCGCCCGTGCAAGGTGTCTCGAATCTCCGTTGAACCTGGCACACCAAAGAAACTGAACACTAGTGGCGCGTGATCATAGTTGCCTTCGAGTGGCACCTCGTGGGATGTGATCGACTCGAACGCATAGCCGCCATGGGAAATCGTCACTTGCCGACCCTCCCATTCTGTGCGACTACCATTGCAGGCGCACCCCTTACCTTGGGTTTGTATTCCACGACTGCGAGTGTTTGCGGCTTGGGTTGTGGCGGCTTGTTCAAGGCCGATACAGTGGCGTTGGTTGATTTGTTGTTTTGTCCCATGAGTTTCACGAGTTCCTTCAGTTGCCGGTTCGAGTCTTGAGCCAGTCGAATCTGTTCTTGCTGTGGTTGTAGACCTGTTGCGTTGACGCTAGGAAATTGAATGCTTCTTTCCTTTTCGGCGATTCTCCGAATAGCGGCTTCCGCGTTATCAGCAAGTTGTTGTTCTGTGGCCGACACCGGCCTTCCTACCCGCAAAGGCATCACCGCAGCGGCTGGACGGCCCGGCATCGGCTTTCCCTTCACCTGGCTCCCACGATTGTCGATGACCCGCAGCACGTCGTCAGCCTGCTGTGTGACCGCTTTCCTGACCTGTGGCTCAACGGGCTTGATAGCCACTTCTTGCTTGATATTTTCCACGCGCTCGCGTGCCTTCGCGATCTTCGCGGGAGTCATATTGGGATCGGACTTGACGGCCTGCTTGATCTCTTCGAGCACGATCTCAGGACGTGTTGACTCATGCCTTAGTTTCGTCTCCAAAGCCTTGCGTTTTTCGTAGCCTTCGCTCTGTTGTCGTAAGTGCTCAACAACGCTTTCCAGCTTGTTTGCGACATCCAATCCCTCAGGCGTTGCCGCTTCTCGCATTCGAGAGAATGTCCTCGCTCCAGTCACTCCAACACCCTCAACTAGTGGACGCCTCAAATTGTCGATACGCTCATCTAATTGTTTGATCACGTTATCGATTGGTGCAACACTACCAAACGCGGTATGTGACTCGAACTGTATATTCGATAACCATTGCTCAATTTGACCTAGTCCAGACTGAGCCAGCATGGCGTTGAGTTGCTCCCGGCCTACGCCTCCTAGTCCCTGCTGAGTCAGTGCCATTCCTTCGATCGCGCCTGTGGTTGCTTGCTTGATTTTTGCTACGGCTATGGCCCCTGTGCTGTTCAGTTCCGTGAGATTATTGGCAAAGACCGTGGCCCATTTATCGGAGTCTCCCGCGTTGCGTACATACTCTTGATACTTTGCCATTTCCTTGGGCTCTAACACCAGTTGTTTGAGCGCTGGAATTGCTTCTCCGTGCCCCAGATTTGGCTTGTCATACTTGCGCTTGTCGAACGTGCCGCCCTCGAAAAACACCTTCGTAAACGCTGGTGTTTGCGACATAAACTTGAGGCGATCCGCAAATGATTTCATCTCAGGCAATGCGTCGTTCACCTCCTGTACAAACTTCGGCCAGACGGTGCCTGACTTCTCTGCGTTGGGGTCAATCATGGTCTGCGACAGATAGCCCACGCCGCCGAGCCCCTCCTGGATTGTCCCTCCCACCTTGGTTGTTCGAACAGCCCCTGGTAGTGCGTAATTCGACAATGGCAACGTGTCTGCTGTGCGATGCATGGCACCTAGATTGAGCAACGCTCCGGCAGCCGTGGACGCGTTGACTTTATTGGTTTTCATGAAGTCGGCGATTGAGCCAGCAGTGATTTTCATTTCCTCAAGTGGCAAGTCACCCCAGATTTGAAGAACTGAGGAAGCAATATCGGCAGCCTTGTTCACGTCCTCGCGACTGCTCGGCGACACCCCCGCCAAGGCACCCGACAGCGCCTCTGTGTACTCTGTGGGCGATACCCCCGCCTGTGCTGCTCGGTTCTCGGCGAGCACTTGCAATTCCGGACCCGTGATATTGGCTTTGCCTGTCTGGGAGTCTGTGCCGACATTTCTCAACGCGGCCCGCATCACCCGAGCATACCCTATCTGTGCGTCACCTGTGGCCGCTTGGTGTCTGCGGATCTCAGCGACCTCGCCCTGTATGATTCGCGCCGCTGTTTGCAGTGCCGCCACAGCCGAGCCCACGCCCAGAAACGTAGCCGCCGCGTCACGTATTTTCTTGCCGATCTGATCCGCTACACTGACTTGATTGTTGCCTTCGCTATTGAGCGCGGCCAGCTTTTTGCGTACCTTTTCCAGTTCCATTTGCTGGCGACGTAGCGACAGCAACGCTTTAACGTCATCAATCAAGAAATCAATTTCGATCTTTTGTGACACTAGGAATTACCCGCTATGTTACTGGATTTCGTTGGCCGAATTATCTTCACTGCCCTGGCTGTGCTGTCGTGGACTGGCTGCTTGCTGTGCGTGCTGCTCTCGCTGGCTCACCCTGTCTTTGCCTGGCTTGTTCTCGCCCTGCTCATGCTGGGATTGTGGTCGTCTACGTTCCTCCTGGTCGATGCCTACCTAGCCGCCAAAAGTCAAACCAAGTAGGAATATGACTCGGCAACAATCCCTTGCCCCATGCTGTGGCAATCATGCTTCGACCGCTTGGGGAGAGTCTTTTTTTTCGCGATCAATTTCAGCCCGGATCTCAAATCCGTGCACGCTGGCCACTAGTGCAGTAGCCAGATTTCGCGAATTAAACAGCCTGAGGTGAGACACCACTTCAGGCGTGATTCTGTAATTCAGTTTCAACGCCTGCGTGAGGTAGTCAATCGCCTCTCCTGGATCAATGGCCGGCTTCGTTTCGCCTGACAAATCCCATTCCAACAGCGCGTCAAACCACTTGATTGACTTGTTCCAGAAGTCCCTGTACTGCTCGAAAACGTCCTCGACGATATGGCCGTCCCGATGCCTCACGTAGTCCCTCGGCAACAGTGCCGCTTGAGCAAGACGCCACCAATGTCCATCACCCAATTCAAGCAACGATCCCTCGAGCGCCTCGTGCTTGTACTCCAATTGAGGTGGCACTGGTGGATTGGTTTTGTCGATCCCCACCCAGTATCGTTCCGCCGCCAAATCGCCTTGCGGAACAGCCGGAATCCAGTCGTGAGTAACGGTCGAATACCCCACAGACTCGACCTGTCCCCAAAACGCAAGCACACCGCTGTGGCCTTGCGGCCCTTCGTGGCACGGCGTTAAAAACGCACCTGAACAATGATCGGATAGACCGACATCGCTGAGTTGTTTTTTGTTGGCTGTACAAGTGCCCGGAACAAAAATAAAGTAATGCATTAGGTGATTGCCGAAGTGGTGTCGTATGCTAATGTGTGACCGTAGACCTTGGCGGAATTTGTGTAGTTATCACGCCCGCTTCCCTTGGCCGATTCCAGTGTGTAGATGCCATTCGTCAGAGTAAACGCCACGTGTTCCTCCGTGGCTTCCGCTACCCGCAACCCGCCCGACATGCGCTTTCTGAAGTACACTACACACGTGGTACTCAGAGCTGTGAATGTCGCGAATGCGTGCAGGCTGGCGATGTC
>JAULKP010020161.1:0-11710 GCA_032356005.1 Ulothrix subflaccida
GGCGCGCCAGAGTGAGGGCGCGAGAGGACAGGGTGGGGCCAGCTGGCGCTCGGCGGCGGGAGCTGGGCGGCCGGGGCAGCGCCAGCTGCCGAGGGGACGTCGCCCAGTTCCATCGCGTCAGCCTGCGGCGGGATGCAGGTGCCTTGCAGCCGGGTGGCCAGGTCGATCTGCATGCGGCGAGTTCACTGGATGAGCGCCCATTCAGGGCCAATAGTAGGGCAACCTTGATGGGTCTGAAAGCCTCCAGTATGGCTTTCCTTTCCTTGTCGGCGGCGACAAGTCCTAGAGATAGGTCTGTATAGACGATGCTGTCCTCACAAGTCCAAAAACTCACGTCCACTTGACCCGAAGCTCAAGCGGAGTGCTAGCATCTGGAATTCTTGGGGGTAGCGTCCCGCAATGCCTTCAGACTTGCACCAGACCACGCTGAGCATACAGATGGCAACAACCACCCTTGCTGCTCCTTCATACTGGCTGTAGCGAGGTGCACACACTGCTTGGCCCGGGCCATCTGGGCCTGTGCTTGTACGAACGCCTTGCTACCGCCATCACCCTTGGGCATGCCAAGCCACGTGGTCCCTGCCTCGCTGCTGACGACGCCCTGCTCGCCCTTCATGTCGGTATCAACGGGATTGAGCGGCAGTGACACCCGATGCTGCATCAGTGCGCTCCGTTAGGCCTATTGTTTGCGGGTGCTCAGCTGTGCCTTGCTTCAGGGTGAGGCCGACAGCTTCGCAGAGCGACTGAAGAGCGTCACAGAGGCCACTGTGATACCCTGTCGGTCGCTCGCGAAATTCTGGGGCATGCCACAGTGAGGCGGAAACGACTTACTGCGCCAGGGTGCGTGTGGTAGGGAAGGCGCCCGGAGGGGTCCTTGACTGGTATCCGCCTCTCGTCCATGCTCTTGACGAGCTCCGAGGGCAGGCACACCGTGTGCACCGGCCCTCGCGCCAGCATGCACAAGGGCACGGTGGATGGTGGCGGCGACTCTTGAGGCGGCACAAGCCAGTCCTTGAGGGGGGCGCCGTGGCGCAGAGCTGCGAAGATGTGTGGGAGCACCCGCTGAGCCGGCATCCTCAACGCTGCAATTGTCTGGTCGAGGCCGCCCGCCGGCAGCTGGAGCGCGGCTTGCTGCTCTTGGTGCTGCCGATTCACCGCTGGCGCGGGGGGGCCAGAGGCGATTGCAGAGGTGAGAACGGTCTGCATGCTTGCCCCCCCCTCTGCGCTGAACGCGCCGGCTGCGGCCTCCGCCAGCATCTGCACACACTCGGGCGAGCGAACGGCCGCGGCAGAGTCTCGGTACTCGGCGGGCACCCCGTGGCATGCCCAGTACCGCGCAAGGCGCTCTTGCACCGCGCGTATGCCGCCGTCGGCTCGTAGGCGGGCGTCCCAGCACGCCGTTGTCAGCGCACGCCGGTCGAGCGCATAGGCCGCACCGAGTGCGCGCGAGTGCGCGTCCTGGGCGGCAGGGGGCGGGCGAGGGAGCCCGTGTGCGGCGGACGGGCCTGCGGGGCGCGGGAGGGAGGCGGGCGGGGGCGCTTCGGGCTGCAGGCTTGCAGCGCGCGGGCCCGGGGCAGGTGGTGGGCGGGCGGCTTGGTGCACGCCGGGCCCTGCTGCTGCTGCTGCACGCTCAAGGCGTGCGGCGCGCTGGGCCGCGGCCTCCCGGCGGCGATCTCTCCTGCTGAGAGCCTTGCCAGCAGCCCGCTTCCGGGAGGCCGCGGCTCGGCGCTCCAGTAGGTCTTGCTGCGTTCCTGCTTGGGCCGCTGCTGGCGGCGCTCACGCCGTTGCGGCTCGATGGGCTTCAGCGCAGGGTGCCGGGGGGGGGAGCCAGGGGCGCTCGGACGGGGGTCGGAAGGGGGCCCCCACACAGCAGCGTCAAGGCGAAGGCGCTCGGCCTCGAGGTCTCGCCAGAGCGCGGCCTCGCACTGGTCGGCGGCATAGCACGCGCGCTCGGACGCAGGCAGCGGTACGTATACCCTGCTGCGCTTGGCGACTGACGCCTCGACGTCTGTCGGGGGGGACGCCAGCTGCGACGGCCGCGCGCCCTCCGCGTCCGTGCTCGCTCCCGGGCCGCGCTTGCTCTTCGGGGCTGCACGTTCGGGGTCGGAGGGGGGGGGCGCGGGGCTGGGCGCGGGGGCTGGAGCAGGCACCCCGTCGGGGAGGGGCGCGGGGCTGGGAGCGGGGTCTGGAGCGGGCACCCCGTCGGCGGTGAGAAAGGCACGCGCCCGCTCCGCAGCGTCCTTCTTGGGCGCTGCGTCCCTGGTCTTCGGCTTCTTCTGCTCCGCCGCCCGTATTGCCTGCAGCGCTCGTGCCAGTCGTTTAGCGGTGCTGTTAGCATGCCACAGCAGACGCAACCCCCTCGCGCTGTGTCCGTGGGGAGTGAAACTCTCTGTGGCAGCGTGCACGGCCACGGCCGACACCCACTCCCCTCGCTTTGGTATGACTGCGCCCGAGCGCGCGCCTCGACCCAGCGCAGCAGTGTGACTTTGCAAACGCAAGAACTGATGGGGGCCTGTGTGCAGGCTGGTCGGGAGCTGGTATCGGCAGGGTTCATGAGCAAGACACAGTAGCCGGCCAGTCTCGCACGCGCCTGCACCGTGGGGGTGGGCCGTACCGCGTCAATCTCGCTGTGGCAGAGCTTGCGCTCCATGCCTGCGGTGACCGCGACTCCGTCGGTCGACAGGAAGCAACGCAGGTGCCACTCGGTTGGGACCATGAGGCCGAGCACTTGCTTTCCGACCTGGCGGTCGCGGGCAAAGGATTGCGGCACGTTGAAGTACGCGAGCATGCGCAGCAGGAACGCCTCTCGGCTCGTGTTGACCTCGTCGAATGTCAGGTCGTGCGGCCCCACCTTCAGCAGCCCTGCAGCACGCAGGGACGCATAGGTGCCCTCGGTGTCCAGCTGCACAGCCAAGCCGCTGGTCAGTGGGTCTGCTCGTGGTTCGGTCACGAGGCAGCTCCCTGCACTCGAGAGGGAGCCGAGGCGGTGGCGTGGACAGGCCCGCCGGGCGGGTGCAGCTCTGTACAGACTGACGAGACACGTGTTCACTGCAGGGCGGCGGCCACACAGGGGGCCGAGGCGGTGCAGGGTGAGGGGCCATGACTACTGAGCGCGTGCCCCTGAGGGAGCCTCGCTGTGCGATCAACTGCCCTCGCAGCACGCAAGGAGCAGCGCAGGCGTGTCCGAGCACGCCCTCCAGAGGTGCCGAAAGAGGTGCACCGCGTCAGGGTGGACGGCAGGTGCGCACCTTGATGTCCCGCGCGTCCACAGCAAAGCGCGGCACGATGCTGAAGCCCGCTGCCCCGGCGGCCTGCAGGGCGCGCTGCCATGTGGCGTAAGCCGCTGTGACAGCGGCCCGGTTGCCGCCGCGCCACACCGCCGACATCGTCTCGCGCAGGCCGAGGTCCGCGCGCAGATCGCGCGCGCGCTGCCTGTCGCTTGTTCGCTCCCGCTGCGGATGTGACGAGCGGGTCTCCTCGCGCTCCTGCTTCTCCTCTGCATCCATCTCGTCGGCGAATGCCCTGTAAGGAAAGCGGACTGCATCAGCAGCGTCAGGGGTGAGAGGGGTCGACCAGGTCTCTGGAGATACCGGGCCAGGGAACGCGCGCGCCATGGGGGGCTTGCGCGCGCCCGCAGGCTGGAGTCTCTCGTCGCTGGGCGGATTGTGACACTCCCGGCAAGTGTGGGGTAGCTGTGATGGACGGGCCTGCTGCTGCAGCACGGTGCGAGCGACGGCACGCGCTGACAGCGGCCCCAGTGCGTGCCGGACACGGACGCCCACGGGCCTCCCACACACCATGCACCCGCCCTCTGCCGCGTCCTAGCAGCAACATCAGCCCTGGCGCGGCAACACTCAGTGCTTTGGCAGCGCGCCCAGGCCGTCGCCGTCCCGCTAGCAGTCAGGGTTCTGGCCCCACTGGCGGTCCCCTCCGCCACGCGGGTACAAGCTTGGCCTGTTTTCAGAGGGGTGTGCCAGCACGGGCGCTGGCACAATGGCTGTGTGGACACGCGTGCAACGCAGCAAGCACCGCTCATCACGAAAGGGAGGCGGCCTGCGCACCTGTACCCATCCCAACAGAAGGCGACACAGACGACCCTCCAGGCCGACTTGTCGAGGCGCCTGCCGAGGGCCTTCGCTTCCTTCTGCAGTTTCGCGTGGCGCGCCTTCGCTGCCTGGCGCGTCGCCTGGAGACGCGTCGCGGTCGCGCTCGACTCCTTCACCGTCTGGGCCTGTCGCTTGCGCAACTCCTCGATGCGCTTCAACTTGCGCAGCGCCTTCTTCGTGGCCAACCGCTTCTGGCCGCGGCGCTTCTGCATGCAAGCTGTGCGCATGAGTCCCTGTGCGCTTGTCAGCGGTCACCGCTCCTCCTGGCGTGTGAGGCTCGCTCGAGGCGGACAGGCAAGGGAGGGCGACACAGCGCGCACCGCTTCAGATCAGCACAGCTCGTTGAGCGCATGTGGCTCAGACAGGTAAGGGAGGGGAGGGGAGCAGCATGCTGCTTTCAGGGCAGTGCAAGCCTCGAAAATGGTCTCAAAGTGGACTGGGACTCTGCAGCTGGCCATGTTGACCCGCGATGATGCGTGCAGCGGATGGGAGCACGCTGGCAGGTGTGGGCGAGGAGCAAGCACTGGAGCGACAGCGAGGTGGCCGCTGCACATCGTGTCGTACCTGCTTGTTGTATTCCCTGCTGGCGTTTCTCAGCGCGGCGTCCGCCACCTCCCTCGCCTGCAGCGCGCGATCCTGCTCGCGCGCGCGCTTCTCGACGGCTCGGAATTCTCGCTTGGAGGCCTTTGTCGTGGCCAGTTCCTCCCTCCGCTCCTTCAAGCCGGCTTGGGGGCGGATGAGCGCCGCATCGGCGCGGAGAAGGTCGCCCTCGGCGGCCCGCACCTCCTGCGGGGACCAACGCGCTGTAAGGTGTTGGTGTCACTTGGACTGCAAGGAGCCTGGCGTGCGGGCAGGCGCGCTGAGCGGGGGGGCAGTGCTGCCGCCCCCCGCCGATGCTTGTTCAAAACTGTTCACTTCGAACCTGCCGTTCAACCTCAGCCGGTGAGGCGAGTCCCCTCCTGGAGCACTTGCTGTTGTGAGGGGGGGCGAGGGGATTACGCTCATACTGAAATGCCGTCAACAGAGTTTCTGTCGCCTCTGTCGTGGCCGGTGTGCACACGGTCGACAAAGTTGATGGCAAGGCCCTCGAGCACGCAGCGTCAACAGAGCAGTCTCTTGGCGCTGCACTGTCTCAAAAGATACCCGACACCTCTGGGCGGGAGCGTTGCTCACCCTGGCCATCACAGTCAATGGGGATGGCAGTAGGGTCAACGCAATTCACTCCCTCGCAACAGCCAGGGGGGCGCCACGAATGAGTCACACCCTCCACAGAGCCTTCTCCCCAGCGTCGGTTGCGAGCAGGGCGCGGACGTGCACTTTCGCGCGACGGGGAAACTCCTTGCCGCACGTGATGACGTTCTTCCACGCCGTGACGTAGTCAGTCGCTGCGTAGGCGATGACAGACGAGCTGTAGTGGGGGAATGGCGCCTGCGGCGCCGGCGGTACGACGCCTTGCTCAGCCAGCTCCTTGACGTAACCCGCCCAGGCTGCCTCGAGGAACGGACGCAGCGGCGCGCTCTCCTGCATGTCCCCGTAGCGCCCATAGTAGCTGCAGGTCACACAGCAGCGGTCAGCGTGTGGAGGCGGGGCGGGGGGAGGGTCAAGACGGTTGTATACTAGGCGGCGTGTTGTGCCTCCGTGCACAGCATGGTGCACCTCCTGGCGAACGAGACGTCTGTGAGCGCTCGCCAGTGGTCATGAGGGGTCGAGTCGCCGACGTCGTGCCTGCGAAGTGGGCTGAAGGGATGGCACTTCTAGCCCCTGTCTGGCCCGCGCTCGGTGTCATCACAGGCCTGCAGCTGGTCGCGCACAATGCGGGAGTCTCAGCATCGCATGCTCGGTCGGGAGGAACGCACTAGAAGGCCAGGTGCATCAACCCGCTACCGTCCGCCACCCATGCCTCGTCCTCTGGCACCACGAGTCCGTGCTTCTTCTCCTCGCTGAACACCTCCAGCAGCATCCAGTTGATGAAGATCGAGGCGTCGGTGGAGTGCTGGGAGACGGCCCGTGTGGCCGTCTCCAGGACGCCGACGAGGGCGGCCTTCTCCTTGGGAGACATGTCGGGGTGGAGCATGCCTTTCAGATTGACCTGCAACTCGGCACGGGAGCTGTCAGCCTGCAGCGGGCGCCTCGATTGGCAGCCTGCCACAGAGCCAGCGGGCCGAGAAGTGCACAGGGGGGGTCGCGTCACGTGGGGAGCTGAAGCGAACATGGGCGAGCCGAGACAGTGCGCGGGTGAGGATGGCAGATCTCGTGAGGTGCCATGATGCACACATGGTGCACCTGTGCAGGGTGACGAGGCTGAACCCGTGTTGGCACGCACCCTACGTGAGCGTCTGCAGTCTGCCCGGCACGTACCTGCAGGCTCTGGAAGATGGAGGTCTCGCTGCCTCGCGGCTTCACCATGGGCGTCGCGTCGTCTGGCTTGCGGCGTTGAGCGGGCTGTGCGCCGCCGTCAGCTGGCGGCAGTGCGCAGCACCCCGAGGCAGCCATCAGCAGGGCTGGCTCGGGGCGTCGCCAGGTCTGTCACACCTGCGCAAGGTGTTCCACGCAGTCAGCGCCGCGTAACATCCTGTGACTCCTTCCGTGTGGACCATCTCTACACACAAGCTACACACACGCGTGTGCGCTGGCAGGGGCGCTGGGGCTGCACACATGCACTGTGCGCTGGACAGCAAGGGACCAGGATGGTGCTCGCACAGGCCGTTGGAGGGGGTTCATGAGCACATGAGACGACTCGTAAGCACTGTGCCGACGGTCAGCGGGCTGTAGACACCGGCCTGGATGGAGCTGGTGTCTACAGCTCGCTGACCATCGGCAGCGGCGCCCGCTCGGCACAGTTCTCACGAGTCGTCTCATGTGCTCATGAACCGAGGTCTTTGCTGGTGTGGGTCTGAGCACGCCGGGACGAGCCGGTGATGAGACCTGCCTTGGGACTGTCTCGGCCACTCGCACTCGAGATCAAGTAGCCCCTTAATCACACAGGTCCCCTGTGATCTCACTGTGCGCAGGTCAAAGAGTGGGCGCACCTTCGACTCGACGACGCGTCGTTCTACATTCCGAGGGCCAATCGCCCCACTGCTCAAGCGTGTGGCAGATCGCAGGTCGTCTACGAAGCCTAGATGCACATGCAGGCTGGGGAGATGGGGTCCTTTCCGGTCCTTACCGGCGAATATATCGGCAGCCGCGGCTGGCCGTTGTCAGTCCTGTGATGCACGTCCAGTCAGCAGCCGTGTGACGAGGACAGCGCATGATGACGATGACTTTGCTTCTTCACTAAGGGGTGTGCCTGCTCATGAGTAGTGCTGGCAAACCTGGTCTCCAGTGCCCTCGATACCCCTCCATCCAACACTTTCGCTGCCCCTCGTACTCGACCACACCACACTCAGTACGCTACAGTACCACTGCGGCCCTCACCTCGGGAGGGTGTGCTCCCAGCACAGCAGCAGCAGTGAGCTTGTTGACCACTGCATCCAGAAGGGCGGAACGTCAAGGGCTGCCCAGGGTGAACTGATGTGCTCCTCTTTTGGGGTGATGACATGGCTGGACACAGGAATGGGGACTCCCCAGCTGTATCGCTTGTCGGACAGTGAGCCTGCGATCGCACCGCATAGCCGCCTCTCGTACTCCAGTGTTTGAGGTTACGATACGCCGTCACAATACGTTTGGCCCTGTAATACGGCGGATACATTTTTCGCCGAAGGCGAAAAACGTATTTGGACCCCCCTACTTCGCGCCGGAGGCGCCGCGCCAGGTTCCGAGGTCTTGGTGAGCAGGGGGCAGACCACGCAAGGGACCTGCAGACCTGCTTACACTTCGGTATCGTCCTCATCGCTAGAGTGATCCTCAGAGCCATCGCTATCAGGTGTGGATTCTACGGGACGGAGCGTCACGGGCGAGCTACCTGTAGCCACCGCTGACCAGCAGTGACTAATGGCCAAAAGCCGACTTTCCAGGAATACGGCGTATCACTACGTTCCAGGCGAATACGCGTATTTCTAGGTCGTTTTGTCATGATACGCGTATTGCTCAAACACTGTCGTACTCTGGTCGTGCCTGGACGAGCAGGATACAGCTCGCAGTGGGCATGGTGCACGGCAGCACCGGCCATAGTTTGCAGAGCCGCTGTCTGGCGCACTTGCACAGCGCATGGCCCATGGCCCATGGCCCATGGCCCGTCAGGGCACTCGGCTGACCGAGGCGCTGTGCTCCAGAGAGGTACCAGACACGAGCCGGACACCTATCGCTGCTGCCTGCACACATGCACATCGCTGTCCCGAGGTATACACATGCCGGGGCAGAAACATATCGGGCAACACGTGGAGTCGCCGAGAATGTGCACGAGCGTACGGTGTGACGCTGCGCGATGCTGCAGGTACTGGGAGAGCTGCTGACAGCGCGCCTCGCCCACATCACCGAGCGCTGGGCCGCAGGCTCTCTGCAGGACGCGGGTTTCCGGCAGAGGCAGGTCGTGGGGCTGGTGACCGCTCTCTTCGAGGAGACCGAGTTCAGACGCGACTGCCTCGCTCGTATTCAGGAGGTTGCCGAGTGACGACGCCCGGACAGCGCGTCTGCCGTCGAAGATGGCGCTCAAGTATGCATTGGACGTGAAGGTCGAAATCTAGTCGACTGGATGGCCCACACCCCAGCCGCTCTTGTTTTCGTCATCAACTTGGGGCAGTCGTCAAGCATGCTTTGGCCGCCAACCTATCTTGTGTGCACAAATGAGAAGGACTGAGCTCTTGCTACCCGTTCCTGGTGCTTGCCCAGAAAGAGGATTGAGTCCAATTGCACACCGCCCACTGGCATCCGGTCTGCTGTCCTAAGATAGGCGGCCCAGGATCTGTCCTAGGTCAGGCGCAGGGGTCGGCAGACTTTTTGAAAGGCAATGGCAAAAATTGGTCCTGTATAATAATTAAAGATTCAGTGGCAAACGTTTGCCATTGTCCCGGAACGTAATTTAATCCCAAACATTCTTTTGCGCGCTTCGCGCGCCTGCACCCTGCAGTATACCATACACCTAGTAATCAGGCAGTGGTTCAGATACAGACTTGTGGAACGGGAACGTGTCGACTGTGAAGATCTGCTGCTCCCAAAAGCGCACGCACAGCTCTAGGTGTGTCTTCAGGCTGTTGCGCTGCTGCCCGGTGGCCATGTTCATGAAGCTGAACGTCCGCTCGTCCTCCACACTTGACCCCACCATGGCGATCGCGATTTGGGCCCCCTTGCCCCACTCCCCGATCATCTGCTCGAAGTTGGGCTTTGCAGCCAGCACGCGCCAAAATCGGCAGCTGAATATGGCATGTGGAATCTGCCACTACAGCCGCAAGTTAATTAATTTCGGGTGGCAAACGGTTGCCGCGGCTCGGCCCTGGCATTATTGTCGGGTGGCAAACGTTTGCCATTTGACCCCCGAAACAATATTTGTTTCTGCCACTGGCCGGAAATATTTATTTTCGAGTGGCACATCTGCCACTAGTGGCGTTTCTGCCGACCCCTGCTCGCAACCTGCCTCGGGCTTCACCCCCAGCCCCACAGGGGACCGCCCAGCCCCACAGGAGACAGCGGGGTGCGTAGTCAATGTCTTCCAGGTCCCGCAAGTCGCTTGCAACGTGCTTGAGATCCAGAGACGCGAGTCTTGCATCGACTGTTTTTCTGATCTGTGCTGTACCAGAAAGATCCAGCACAGATCGTGAGCCTTGGCTGCTTCATGACACCTCGTACAGTCCTGACACTCGCGCTGCGCGGGCGCAGGTTTGACGTCGACTCATGCGCGATCGGATACAACGGGCGGGACGTGCTCGCGACGCCGCGCTTCCACATGAGCCTCGTGACGCAGTGCAACCGGGTCGACATGTCGCGCCGCAGCCCGACGTACGAAATGCGCCTCGCCAAGTACGCCAAGCGCGGCTTTGAGGTGCGCGTGTTGTGTTTGTGGATGAATGCATATCGCGATCGACTCACCGAGCCAGTACAGGTTCAGGCACTGTGCGCACGTCGGAGGGGTCAAGCCCGTGTAGGCGCGGTGATCTTGTGGGGGCCTTTGGCGATCGCGACCAGCCGCTTTGCATCAGCCATGTCCACGACTCGCCGCCGTCCAGGCCCTGCTCAAAGTTCACGGCTCGAAACTCTGCGAGTGTGCTGCCTAGCCTGTCAGCAGACACGCGCGCTGCGCGCCTCCCCACTCTGGAGGCACTGACTGTCCCTGCTTTTTGCTGCTGCGGTGCGCACACGCTTGTTGCTTCGTCCACGGCTGAGCTCGTCTGGGATCAGCCGCTGCTGACACGTGGCGGACGCATCCTGCCAACTACGAGCGATCAGCCTGCGGCCAGGACTTAGGCCGTGTTCAGCCAAGAGCAACATGAGGGTACCCAACCGCGCCCCAGTCCGCAACATACCCAAGGTTAGGTCGCTTGGGCTGTTCAGCCGAAGGAAGGCACCTTCATCCCATCTGCGTCCCCGTCAACCTAGCTGGAGCGGTATTGCCAGGTCAGTCCGGTAGGCGTCCCAGACGTCTACCGGGGGACCTGCCGGGGTGACCGCTGGACATTGCACGTGTCGTCTGATCGTCGCTGCTCTTTGCGGACGAGTTTGAGCGTGCGAGCATGCCGTACGGCGAGCACTCTGCACAAGATTTGCACGAAACCGTGCAGCGGCTGATGCTGCGCGCCTGCGTCACCCCTGTAGCCTTCGATGTGATCTACACCAAGCTACCAAGCTACAGGAAGGCGCGGTGGAGCGCGACGCCTCTAAATGCATCTGATACGTATACTCGACATGGTACGCGCTGTTGACTGTGTGGAACGAGCGTCTGTCAAGTCCGTGCCGTCGCTACGGCCCGACAGCAGCTACCTGGGCACCGTGAGCAGCGCGCGCATTATCATGGAAGACACCTTGTATCACGTAGATGTGTGTTGCATCCAGCGGGAACGCTTCCTGTACGCGACTGAGCACCCGCGACCTGTTCTCCAGCTGCGGGTCATCAGCACGTCCACTTTCGACACACCCAAGTTGGGCAGCCCATAGATGGATCGTATGTCAAATGACCCTCATCGCTATCCCGCGCTCTCTCGACATGCATCGCCGAATCACGCGCCTTCTGCCGCTCAGTTGAACGTCGAATCGGTCTCGGCTGAACACGGCCTTATGCCACACTGCCCGGCCCCAGCCTTGACTGCGACAGCAGTATGAATGCATGTCGTGACGGTGCAGAATGGTGGGTGTTGGTACGACGTGGATGTATGATGTACCTGAAGGTACGAGCAGGGTAACACGGGGTACCTGGAAGCAGTGTGGCGTGTGCGTCGCCTGTCACAGTGACTCGGCGTGTGACAGCATGCATCAGCGCGACCTGCCTGGGCAGCGCCGCGCCTCGGTCGACAGCGTGCGTACGAGAGGCCTTGCAATGAGCGAGTTCTAGCGCTCGCATAGGTCTGTCTCGGTCTTCGCTCGATCACTTTTTCTTTTTCCGTTTTGTGGGGTATCCCCAACCACTGGACAGGCCTGCCCCGGTGCCACCAGCGTCTGGCATGTCACTACCCATGCGCTGCCTAGAGCTGGCTGCTGCCTTGCAGGCCCTCTGGTGGTCCCCAAAACACACACAA
>JAULKP010020272.1:0-11704 GCA_032356005.1 Ulothrix subflaccida
CTCCGAGTTGGTGGCGTTCGCTGAGTCGTCTCCGGACGCGGCATGGGTGTCTACGAGGGTGCTGATGGCGTCGTACACCGCGGCCCGCTCCTCCTCCTGCAGGCACATCCCTCTTTCTGACTCGTTGTGCATGGCTTTTCATGTTTGCATCCCTCTGGCCGATGTGCCCTTGCGTCGAGCAATGCTGTGGCCCCGACGCCTGCACGTGAAGCTCAGCTGTTCGGCCTGGGGCGGGTGGACACTGCTGGTGCCACCCATCAGCTGGGCGCTGTTGACTTTGGGCCCACATCCTCGGCAGCTGCGTCGCCTGCGAGTCGTGCTTGCAGAGCGGCTCGTCAGGTCTTTCAAACACGCAAGAGAAGTCTCGAGTGTAAGGGTATCGTGCAATGACTGCGTGCACCCTCGCACGGGCCTGGTGTGCGTGGCAGTGCGTGCCTGCTAGCCCCTTGTGCGCGCGATGATGCATGGAGGCAGAAACAAGACAAATCATGCATGAATTTTCCACAGGCGCAGCGTGCGATAGCCTTGCATGCAAGGGCGCGATGTCAACACCTGACGCCCTTGTGGACACCCAGCTGGGCATCAGGCGTGCCAATGCGCCAAGCCAAGATGTTGGTCCGGATAGAGCAGCGACAGGTATCTTAGATATCGGATTGAACCAGGCGTACCCTGCGCGCTTCGCCTGAAGACATTGCTGCTTCACGGCCAGCCCATGAGGTCGCTATGAGAGCCCGGGCACGGCCGCAGCGCTGTAATTTGTCTCATCGATTGGACTCCTGCGTGTTCTGTGCCGCTGTTCGCCTCAACCTGATCACGTGGCATACGGCCGATGGGGGAGCGCGATGGCCAGAAGACAGGACGCGCGCCATCGTGCGCCCGGCTTGCTGGACAGCCATAGGGCGTCACCGCTTGATGGGTGTCAACTTGATGCGGGCTATCAGGCTGTGGCAGACACCCGGTCCACGACGCTACAAGTGTGTCACCCGGGAAGATGCATGAGCACGCGGCTGGTGCACCACGGTGTCTGTGTACAGCTGTGCAGGGTCGTGGTGATGCATGTGGGATCAGTTGCAGCAAACAGACGGTCTGCCCAATCTGTGTGGCATGCATCGCACGTGACAGCCAGTCGTGAACCGCGGCATGGCGGCATGGCGGCAGGTGGGGCTGGCCCCGCCCATGCGCAGATCTCACTCATGCGGCTGAAGCTGTGCTACTGGCACTCATCGGCACCCTTACCGTTGTCGTAGCAGTCTCTGGAGCTTCCGCACCCTGCCAGCTGGATCTGGCCGGTCGTCTGACCAGGGTGGGGGGTTCATTCGTGAGCTCCCGAGGACGCCTCGGAGTCGAACCCTCACTCCGCCGACAGCTTGCCGCCACGGCAGGTCCCCAGCGAGTGGGGGGCTCTCCTCCCCACTTCCTGGCCTATATCTATCGAATTGAAGAGCAGATCCAGCCTGCGAATGGCGCAGCCTCAAGTTGATGCCTTCAGAGACACACTCGATTGCTGCGCTGGTCGGACCTAGACTCAGCTGCGCAGGTGCTCCAGCCCGGTGCACAGAGGGCGTGCACGTCGCCTGCTCATTGAGAGCGCGGCACGCTGCTCCCGAGGCGGCGGCGCTACTGTAGCTTGCAGTGTTGTAGCATACGGCGTCACAGTGCCAGCGTGAAGGCACCGTGAGTGTGGCTACTGCCATGATTTGCGGGCGGCACAAGCTACTGGCCTGAGCCGGCGTTTATGACAGACCTTGCAGCCCAAACGGGGCACGGTGTGCTGTGCGAGACAACTCGGCTGCTGGACTGCGGCTTGGATCTCTGTCTGCGGCATGGATCTCTGTCTCGCCCACACGTCTCGGCAAGGAGGAGGATGAGCGCGCTGACAAGTTCAGGACCTTCTTCGCGCGCTTCAGCCCCAATGCATAGCTCTGGTGCCACTGTAATGGGCCAGACAGACGGCAGTGTTCGTATTCGCCACCCTTGGTCAGACCTAGGTAGCTTGCGGATTGACAGAACAGCAGGTCAGAAGAGCGGAATCCGACGTCAGCTGGCAGGCAACGTTGCAAGGCAATGCTCTGCAAAGCGTCTCTTCCGCTCCATCAACGCCGCCAGCAGGTCGTCAGGGTCCACAAGCCCATACACCTTCACATAAAACTCGGCCTCCGACACCTGTCGCACAGCAGGGTGCCGGGGCGCGGAGTGGCAACCTGGAGTGCCTGCGTGCAACTCTGCCCAAGTGGGATCGTGACATTGATGTCCTGCCTGGTCATCTTGCTCGGCAGTCGAAGTGGCGCCTGCCTGCCCCCCAGTGTGCCGGCACTGCGTAGCGCTGCAAGCTCCATCTGGCTCACATGCCAGCTTGCGGACGTCGCCAACCTCCTCCGGCAGAGCCCGCCCAATGCGCGTCCAGCCAGTCCCGCATGCGTGCACAGCTGCCTCACCGACCGGCCCTCGTGCCCCCGTCCCTGAATCGGCTGTCAGGGGGGCCCCCCTGTGTGCCGGAGCGCCTGCGGGTGTGCTCGGGCTGACACCTGAGCACGGCTGGCTGCCAGGGCGCAGCTCTGATGCTCGAACCCTTCGACCCTGCCGCGCGGCACGCGCCTGCTCAGGCGCAGCAGGCGCTGCGATCGCACGTGAGGGGCCAGCGTCGCCTTCCAGCAGCTGAGGGGTGGCGGCAGCTTCCAGCAGCTGCGTGAACACCTCGGCAGCGGCCACGCTCATGCCGCGCAGCAGCCACCAGCGCACCGCGTCGCCGCGGGCCTCTGCGAGGTCGACCAGCAGTGACAGGGCCTCGTGGCGGTCCAGCATCGCCAGCGCAACCGCATCGGCGCCCTTCACCTCCGCCCCCGCCGCCTGCGCCGCCCACTCCGCCGGCGCGCAGACGCCGACGTGTCGGCACACGGGGCAGTCGCGCCCCTGCTGTCCGAGCCGGGCGCCCGCCCTGCTGTCTGCCCTACAGACCCTCTCCTCATCTCCGGGCCTGGGTTTGTGACCCTTGCGTGCTCGCTTCAGGACTGGCAAGGCGCCTGCGGCCGACGCCGCGCCAGGCCAAAACCGACTGACGCCCTCGTGGCCGACTGCTGCCAAGCGCGCGGCCACGGCGAGCGCACGACAGGCGGCGAGTGCGTGCGCTGTCGAGACGCGTGCGCGCCCGGAGCCGCGCTCGGGCCCGGCAGCCGCTGCATTCGCGCGCGACCCGCCGTGCGCAGCCGGGACCTGTGCGCGGCTCTCTCCTGATGCGGAGCGCATGCGCAGCGCCGCTTGGCCCCGCCCCGTCCGCTCGCGCTCTGCGACGTCCGCTTGCGCAGTACTCTGGGACAGGTGGTGTGCCATGAGAGCACCAGCGAGCATGCGGGCATCCTCCTGGCTGGCAGCACCCCCGCTCGCGCGCGCGCCCGCTGCGGCCGGGCAGCGGTGATGCGGACAGGCAGCGCAGGACGCAGCGCGGGCAGCTGCCAAAGCAGCCGCACGCAGCTGGTCAAGGCGGCTGGCGCGCGCGGCCGCGAGGCGGGCCTGGGAGAGGACGCGGGTGTCAAAGGCAGCCATCTGGGACGGGCGCGGCAGCGGGGGTGCGGTCCGCAGGTCGAACCAGAAGTTTACGGCCGCCGTGTGAGCTGTTGAGTCTACCTGGTGCCACCAGCCTGCCGGGATGAAGACCGCGTCACCAGCCTGCAGTCGGCAGCAGAGTCAGCACTGCTGCGCTCGGCCTGCCGCGCCGGCACTCTTTGCATGGACGCCCGTGCTTGAAGCGCAAGCGGTGTGCAAGCTGCACGGTGACAGCAGGAGGGCTGCGTGTTCCAGGCCTTGCTCCCACACATGCCCGTCGCTGAAGGCGTCTGAACGGCGTCACATAGCTGACTTGCAAGCTGGCCTCTCAAGTGTATGACGACTCAAGCGCAAGATGAGGGTGACCAACAGGGAGAGGTTGACAGCTTGAGGGGCGCGTCACGGTCGGCAGAGGGATTGACAGACGATGTGGACAAGAGATGTGCTGCGCTGGTCGCACACCGCTCCTGAAGTAGCACACATCTGCTGTGACCCCCGGAGAACCCAACTCCTGCTAGTGATTGTATGAGCGGAGGATTCCATGATTTCGAGGGGCAAATGAGCGACCGATAGCACTCCCGCTGCCCCTGTCACAGGGACACCCCGCACCTGCCAGGTGTTCGCAGTGACCCCCACTGCGTGCTTGTCCCGCCAGACAGGTGGTCATGCGGGAGGGGGCGAGTGGTGGGTGCGTGCCTTGAGAGTGATGCGCATGCCGAGGCTGCCAGCTGCACGCGTCGCGGCTGCAAGCTCGAGGGCGTCGTCCAGGCGGACGCCCGCGTGGTTGGCGCTCTCCCCGAAGGCAGCCGCGGGGCGCAGGAGGGGCGACACCGCCGGCGGCCACAGCGTGACGACCTTGCGCCCCGTGATCGTGCACAGCACGTTGTGCGCGTGGTCGTAGTGCACGCTGCTGCGCGTGCCCTGGAAGCTCATCCAGAGGTTGCGGGAGTGGACGGCGCAGGCGGCAGTGCCGAGGAATGGCGGGTCCGGGCAGTCGACGCGCAGCGATGCGAGGCGCCCCTCCAGGGGCGCCTGGGCGACGTAGTAGTGGCTCTCTGTGCCGCCCCCTCGCGCTGGCGGGCTGTTCCCTCCCGAGACATCCCTCTCGTGTTTGTCGTACTCTCCCCGAGGCCTCTTGTTCCGCTGCGAGCGCGGCACGGCAGCCTGTGACGCACAGGCGGTTGTGAGGGTGGGGACGCAGCCCCGGCCAGGGCGCAGCGTACCAAGTCGTCTGTGCCTGTCGGCCAGTGTGCACACACCGTGACACGTCCGTAGACGGACAGAGCTGCAAGCGTGGGACGTCGTGCCACATGGTCGCCGACACTGGCGGCGGCGGCGGGCACACCTGCTGGCCGACAAGGTCCTCCAGGCGCATGTCTTCGAACCTTCGGCTCTCGAAGTCACCATAGAACACGTCTTTGTCGGCAACGAGCACCTGCACGGTGCTGTGGGCTCAGTGCAGTGGGTTTAGCAGCAACTTGGAGGTGGCAGCACGAAGGCACCGAGTGCGCTGGTTTGTGCTTGTAGTCACTTGGCCGCACCTGTAGTGTGGCCCCTTCAGCTAGCTCCAGCATGCGCGTGAGGCCACTCTCCCAGTTCCATGCTGTGAGCGCCGGCCAACGAACGCAGGATGGCAGGTGCAACGGCACGGCCTCGCTCACAGAGTGAGTCAAGGCTCGCTCGAGATGGACGACTGGGTGAGCCTCCATGGCTGTACAGGAAGGCGCATCGTCGCCTGCTGATCACGGACCTGCTCATGCAGGACCCACGCCGACTAGCACGGCCCGGCACATCGCTTCAATCATATTCTGCCCCACGAAATAACTTCTGGCCCTGCGTACGAGCTATCCGTTGCATGCGTGTGTACACCCCCGTAGCTACTGTGGCTACTGGGACCTCGCTGGCGAGCAGCCTGGTCTTGGCCGGACAACATGGAGGTCAGAGACGTGACCGTTCGGCCGGTGCAGATCTCCTTCAAAGCGCCTCCTCATGCAAGCGAGTGATGGGAAGTGGGGAGCGCTGTACCAAAATGTCGTGCATGCAACGCTTTATGACGGAACGAGAGCTACGTGAGGCGTGCTGGACATCGTGCTACTGCGAAGAGTCAGTGTGTTGTCTGTTACAGACCATGCTCCCACAGGAGCAAGAGATGGCCGACGCAGTTGTCATATCGAATCCGAAGGAGCAGGTGAGGCCAGACCGAGAGCCAAAGCATTCGCTACGTCATGCGACCTCGAATGAAAAGTGGGAGATCAGGCTCGCCTGAAGCAAGCAGTTGCCGTGCTGGCGTACGTCTTGCAGGCGGGTTCGCCACTTCACTGGACCGAGTTGGCACTGCCTCCATGCCTCACACATGCTTTCGCCTGACACTGGCAGCCCTGGACGAGTCACTGGCCCTGTGCTGCCTACGTGACATGGCTCTTCCATGTGCTCAAGTTTGAGTATCTGTGTGGAGTCCATGATGAGCCGGCTGCTCACGTTCGCTGAGTTGCCTGGGCCTACATTTGCCACTGGTGTGAACAAGCTCAATCATGACACTGAATTTGGAGTCCCCTTGTTCTGCCTTGCCGTGTTCAGTCTCTGCTCGGCTCCCTTGGACCACCAGACCACCGGAGAGGTTGCCGCTGCTGCCGTCGTGGAGACGCTACCAAACCATCCAGAGCGTCTGCAGGTACCTCTCTTTCATCAGCGCGCAGCCTGGTACGAAGACGGGCACGTGGTCTGGGACTACCACGTGATCGCCGTGTGCTGCAGCGGCCAGGCGCAAGTCCTGGACTTTGACACGACCTTGCCCTTTGCAACGCCTCTCGCCGAGTATGTGGGCAGGGCAGTGCAGCCAGGCAACCCCAGCTTGGCGGCCTATCCCCGGTGGTTCAGATTCGTCCCGGCCCAAGTGTACCTGAACAACTTTGCGAGCGACAGGTCGCACATGCTGAACACCACGCCGCAAATGAACGACGGCGACGACAGGCAGACGGGCTTGAGCCGTGAAGCTGCAGAGAAGTACAAGATGCCGCCGCCTCAGCGGCCATGCATAGTAAACGCTCATGCCTGCACAAACAACCTGCCACGATACAGAAACATGCTACTCGACCGAGTAGCCGACCACGACGACCCGCTGACTATCCAGCGATTGGCGACGCTGCCCTGCTCCGAGTACGGTCTTGTATTAAGTGAGTCGCAACTCTGTCAGCTGGCGCAGGACGCAGCTGCTGACCATCAAACAGGCAGTCCGGCGCACTCTCTGTAATCACTCGCACATCCTGCTTGTGTCGCTGACACAGCCTCGCACGAGGAGGCGGCTTACATCGCTTTGCGCTGGACGCATGCAGACGAGGCTGTCTCAGGTCCAGCGCTCACGCGCCAGGCAATGGCAGCTTGAAGGCGCACAGCGCTCACTGTTCCGACAAGTGTCCTGACTGGTGCAGGACCCATAACACTTCGAGGCACTGGATGGCCTGCAACCGCAGCGCCCACGCCTCTCAGTGGGGGTTCAGTCGTGGCTGCAGCGTGCACATCAGCGGTGCTCTAGCAGCAGCTTGCCACTGAGAGGTCGTGCAGTGCGCTGCAGCAGCAGGACCGCCGCAAGAGCCGCACAGGGCTCCGTCGCACTGCATGCGTCGCGCTTGGCGATGTGGGCAGCGACTCCGAAGGCCGTTCAGCGAGGCCCTCAGAGCGGCACACGGGCGGCCGAGGCAGCGCGGGGGTGCTCAGAGCTTGGCGATGACGGCATCGGTGAAGGTCGTCGTCGTGCCCATGCCGCCGACGTCCGGCGTCAAGGCAGCCGCGTCGTGGTCCGCGTACACCCCCTGGATCGCGGCCTCCAGGCGGTCTGCGTAGCGCTGCCACTTGAGGACGCTCGCGTAGAGGAGGGCAGTCGGGTTGGTGACGCCCTGGCCCGCGAGGGAGGCGTTCACGTCGCGCGCGCCCTGTTCGAAGATCGCAGCCGCGGTGCCGAGGTTGGCACCAGGCGCGAGGGCCGTGCCGCCGACGAGGCTGCACGCGATGTTGGTCACCAGGTTGCCGTACAGGTTGGACGCCATCTGCGCGCGCACGCCCGATGTCTCTGTCGCTGTACGTGACTGCTGAGAGCAGGCACCCTCGGCCATGATCGCTGGACCCAGACACCCTGCGGCAGTGCTGGCCCACCCTGCCGGTGGGCAAGGGAGGAGGGGGGGGGGATTTGGCCCCGCCTGAGTGCTGCATGCGATTTAGAAACGCTGATCTGGAAACACACACTGAGCTTGCCGAACTGCACCTTGGCAGGGGTCTGGCCGAGCGCCCGTGAGCAGCTGCCCATGCGCATCTGGCCCGTGTGCCCGCTGATAGTGCGCATGCACGAGGCAGCGTGCGCGCCAGCCGCCCGGGGCCATGTGTGTGCAGTGCACGGCTTGTGCTGACGCCTGGGGTTCGGGAACGTGCGGCCATGGAGCAGACCCATGTGCGCAGCTCGGCAGGCGTCACATGCAGAGGAGTGATCCATGAGGCAAGCAGGCACAGGACAGGGCCTCGAGCGTGTGCGTGCTCTCGTATCGGCGCCTGCAGCCTGCGCACGCATGCCCGGCAACGAGGCGGCGTTTGGCACGACGGACCGCCAGACCTCCGTGCTCCTGCCGTGCGCCCTGTGTGCCTGCGCCAGCAGCAGCACACGTGTGCGTACGCGTTGTCAGCGGGGGACGACACACCCTGCTGCTGCTCACACACACGCGCGCTCGCACGCCGCACTACGCTGTGCTCAGTGCACCCTGCCACGCAGCTGCGATGCGTGGCGTTCGAGTCACCGCGCGGGAGTGAGAGCTGGCGCTCCGCTGGAGTGTGACAGGCAGCACGTGATGTGTGACGTGTTCCCGACAGGCAGCTCGCGGTGCGGACGGCACGCTGGGGACGGCATGCGCGTGCGGGAGCGCACCTGCATGCATGTGTTGTCGACGATCATCTCCTCGAACTGCATCTCGGGGTAGCGCGCCGCGACGGCGCGCGCGGTCGTGAGGAACATCCCGTCCCCGAGCTTCATGATGTTCGCCTTGTGCACCGCCTTCACCTTCTTGCGCCCGTTGAGCGTCGCAAACTCAAACGCGTACTCTACCGTGCGCCGCGACTTGGCCTCCGTGATGACCTTCATCGCGACGACGACGCCGGGCACGATCTCGTGCTCCAGCCCAGAGTACTCCCCCTCCGTGTTCTCCCTGCGCTCCCGCCACGCGCGCGCTCAGTGACACCGTCCGACTACCGTCTGCCCGACACTGTCTGACTGACAGCGCAGGACCTTGACTTGATCCGGCCTCAGTGCGGACCTACCCAGGCAGGTTGTGATCATTCCTGCGACCGAGACATCTGTGGAGCGTTGGCCATGGGCCGTGTCGAGGAGCAGAGCGTGGGCATCCCCATCCAGTCCCCCTCCCGCGCGTCCGCAACAGACGTGCGGAGTACACCTCCCCGACGTGAGGGAGCCTCGATCGAGCACTCAGGCTGGACGTGGGTTTGACAGTCCGAACAGATCGATCTGCGTTCATGCGGTGACGGTGGTCTGCGTCGGGTGTTGTGGGCGTGACACGGTCAGGCGGGGGAGTGTGCCACGCATGCTCGGAAGCCATGCCCTGCAGTACCGCTGCCACGGCAGACTCCCGGGCTGCCGATCTGTGGAGCAAAAGTGCTACCTGGCAGTGCCAGTGGAGGGACAGACCTGGCAAACCCAGCTCTGTCACCCTCACCTCTGAGTGGGCGCCCACTAGCCCTGAGTGTGCGCGGCATGGCGTGGAGGTGTGCATGCTGCCAGCTGCTGGCAACCCAAAGCCGCACAGGCAAGCTGGGCTGGTGTGATGGGCGCTGAAAGGCAAGGGCGCTGGCACATAGCAGTCTATGCGCAGAGTCTCGCACACCGAGCTGGTCGGCTAGGACGGTGCCGGCTGGAGCACTGCGAGTGGATCCCGGAGAGCCCGTCACTGGCCAGACGGACATGTTCTTGACAGCATGCCGTGCGAACGATTGCTATGGTCGAAACGGGCTGCACCCAAGCCCGCTACGTGTTGGTACGCTCGCAGCGCTCCGTGGTTGAAAGGTCAGTGGTTTGGCATGGACATGGACGCTTTGACATCTGTGCATGGCAGTGTCTGCAGGCAGGTGCAGACGTGCAGACACCGCCAGCACATAGACGTCTTCGCACACGTCGTGAACGACGTCGAGGGGTCACAGGACGCGGGCAGGCGGGCAGGGGGGCGTGCCGGATGACAACGATGTCGAGGTCGGCGTGTCGCATGGTGACGCCCGGCACGCTGCGCGCGTGCACCACGTTGACGGCGGTGTCCAGCTGCTTGCGCAGCTGCACGTTGAACGACTGCGTGTCCGTGTTGTCCTTCCGCAGCGGCGTGAAGAGCGTACCTGCACCAGCGTTGCTGTTTTCAAATGAGGCAAACAGGAGTAGTGACGGTATGGGCTGGCTGACAGACTCTGTTGCATCTGGTCGCTAGACGATATGCAACCCTAGAACTGAAAGCACACCTAACATCCTTTCTGATCATCACCCGCGGCCAGCCCGTCACGCCTCGCGCCCAGACAGCGCACTGCGCGCCCGGACGGAGCGAGCGCTGAAGGGCGGCCAGTGATAAGAGACGGACTGCGTGAGCCTGTGCAACTGTGCAAGCACAGGTGAGGCCCTCGCATCGCCTGTGCATGTCAGCTCTTGACACCGCGAGTGACGACCTCACAGCGCCTGGACCTCCACAGCTCTCGGACCTGCCCGCGTGCGACCGCTGCAGATCGGACCGCTCGACCGAGGTCAGTAGAGGACGTCGATGTTGCACAAGGTCCTGAGCTGGACGGTGCGACAAGCAGATTGCTCGCACCACGTGCGCCAGTTTACTCGCAACAGGTGAGGCGTTGTACTCCCCCCTCAATCGCGCAAATTGACCCATCAGCACAGCGGCATGGCGGCTGTCGCTGGTGAGTGTCATGGACCAGCCAGGTCTACCAGGTGGACCTGTAGCGCTGGGTGTCCAACCGGTCGACCCAGCCGGTTCACGACAGTGCGCCTGCTGCACGTGCTCCCTCGCGGGAGGAGCGCCTCACTCGAGCGTGATCGCCGCCAAAACCCTTCCAGCAGGACCACCGCATGGAGCCTTGAGTGTGTTGACTATCACAGTGACACAACGGACGTCACAGTGATACAGCGGACGTCAGCGCCGAGGTTGCAGGGCGGCCTCGGCATGTCAGCCGTGCGTGCCGGTCAGTGCGAGGGTGCAGCCCTGTCCTCCCGCCCTACCGTGCTCACAGGACCAGGCCTCCGTCCGCGCATACACGCCTGCCGCGCCACAGCTGCCGCCCGCTCACCCTGCACGCACGCTGTCCGGGGGGTGCAGTGGGCGCCACGGCTGACGCCCGCACGACCAGCACACACGCTGTCGGGGGAGGGGGGGGGTGCAGTAGACAGAGCGGAGTGCGCGCACCCTTGAGGCACACTTTGTTGCGCTGGATCGAGGCGAGGACCTCGTCGGGGAGGTCGTGCTGCGGCTTGCCGTCCTCCGTGCTGCCGCTCACGTCGAACCTCTCCCACACAATCGGCGCCTTCAGCGCCGCGATCACCTTGCACGCGGCGCTCGTCACCTCCGGCCCCACGCCGTCGCCGGGCAGCAGGGTGATCGTCCTGCACGGCACGGCGCACCGCATCAGGGCGTGGTAGTGCACGCAGTCGCGCACTCGCACTCGGGGGCCGCGCTGTCAGCGTCTGCGTCCAGCGCGCGCGCAAGCGCCCCCGCGTCAGTGCTATCAGAGCTCCGGCTGTCAGGAATCTTCTGTCTGTGCGGAGCGGCGTGCACATTCGCGCTCCTCGCTGTCGGGGTCTGCGCTCTCGCGCACGGGGTGTCAGGTCGCCTGTTTGCGCGGGCCGCATGCCCATATATGGGCGTCATATATATATGACGCCCATATGTGAGCGGCCAGCATGGGCCATGGGGGCCTCAGCCCCTTCAAACTCCCACGCCGCACTGTGCGGATGGCTGGTCGAATGCAAACCCAGTGTTTCAGGGCGCCTGTTCCGGGGGTTCATGCGGCCATGCACGCGCTCTCGGGGGCATGGGTCGGCCGAGGAGACCCAGCTCCCTTCTGACGCAATGCTTGGATTGAACGTGGCCGCATCCATTCTGACCCCGCTGAGCATGCGCCGTTTCGC
>JAULKP010020605.1:0-11633 GCA_032356005.1 Ulothrix subflaccida
CCAGTTTTGACATTAATACCTTTTGGCTGAAATAGATAATGGGCTTTGGTGTCCATACCGACTATCCAATGGGTTACCGTGCCCACAAATTGAGTTGCCAGGTCTGTGCAAACTGTCCCAGGTATTATCATTGTTTTTCCGATTATTTTGAACATATTAAGTATACAAGGGGGGGTGAGATTTAAAGCATTGGCCAGACCCTAGAATCTAAAATATCAAATTCAGATCCTATTGAATTTGTGAATGGAGAATATGGCAAAAATCAATCCGAGTAAATATTGACATGAAAATATAATTTGTCAATTTTGTCAGGAAAAATGTGAGACATTAAATTCTTATCAATTTTGAGAAATTTTTTAAAGGAAAAGGTTTGAAAGGTTATGTCAATATATAAGTATCTTAATTGACACCATACCTATTTAAATTATATAGTTTTGCGCATGGCTCCCTTGGGGGAGTCATCTGTTCTTTAACAGAGCAATCCGTAAGAAAAAAACAACACAAAACTTGGAGGAATAATTAATCATGAGCAAGGGAACCTTGTTTGATAAAGTCTGGGATTTGCACACTGTGCGACATCTCGAAACCGGTCAAGACCAAATCTTAATTGGTCGTCACCTCATCCACGAAGTCACGTCTCCGCAGGCCTTTACTATGGTCGATGAGCGTAATCTTTTGGTTCTATATCCGCATACCACGTTTGCAACTGTGGATCATATTGTGCCGACGCTTAACCGCACTCGTCCACTTCAAGATCTGATTGCAGAAGTTATGCTCAAACACCTTGAACATAATACTAAAAAACATGGTATTAAACTCTTTAACCTCGGTGACGAGAATCAAGGTGTTGTACATATTATCGGGCCAGAATTGGGTATCACTCAGCCTGGCATGACAATTGTATGCGGCGATAGCCACACTTCAACACATGGAGCTTTCGGCGCTATTGCACTTGGTATTGGTACAACTCAAATCGCTTGCGTGCTTGCAACAGGGTGTTTGCTTTTGCAGCGACCTAAAGTTCGCAAGATTCAAATCGATGGCATACTGGGCAAAAATGTTACTGCCAAAGATATCATCCTTACGATTATCAATCGTCTTGGTGTTAATGGTGGAATCGGCTATGCATACGAGTATGCAGGTAGTGTAATTCGTGAGCTCGGCATGGAAGAGCGTATGACTATTTGCAATATGAGTATCGAAGGCGGTGCTCAGTGCGGATACGTCAATCCTGACGATATTACAGTCGAATACTTGCGAGGACGACAATATGTGCCTCAAGGTGAAGAATTCAATGAAGCAGTAAATCACTGGCTTTCTTTGGTTTCAGATCCTCGCGCTGAGTACGACGATATTTTCGTCCTTCCAGCTGAGGAAATTGAGCCAATGATGACTTATGGTATTACACCTGGACAGTCAATTGGAGTTAGTCAAAATATTCCTACCGATGCTCCGCGGGATGCACTCGACTACATGAAGCTTGAGGCAGGTAAACCTCTTCTCGGACAAAAGGTTGACGTTGCATTCATTGGTTCTTGTACTAACGGTCGGATGAGTGACCTAGTTGCAGCCGCGGCTCTTATTGACAATTACCGGCTCAAAGTAGCATCAGGTGTAACAGCAATTGTTGTTCCTGGATCCGAGTCTGTTCGTCGTAAAGCTGAACAATATGGCCTAGATCGTGTTTTTATCGATGCAGGCTGGGAATGGCGTGAAGCAGGATGTAGTATGTGTCTTGCCATGAACCCTGACAAACTTCAGGGTGACCAACTTTGCGCTTCATCATCGAACCGCAATTTTAAAGGCCGGCAAGGGAGCTCGAGAGGACGAACAATCCTTATGTCTCCTGAATCTGTTGTTGCTTGCGCGAGCAGGGGTGTTATCGCCGATGTTCGTGATGTCAATAAAAACTGAAATAAACCTTTGACAAAAACTGAAATCAAATAAGAGTATGAAAAAATTCAAATCGGTCACAGGTGGATTTTTCCACCTTCGCGGCAATGACATAGATACTGATCGGATTATTCCGGCTAGATATCTGAAGTGCGTAACCTTTGATGGGTTAGGTGATAACGTTTTCAAAGACGATAGAGACCAACTCAATGGTGAGCATCCGTTTGATCTCGAGCAAAACAAAGATTGTACGATCCTTGTGGTGGATCAAAACTTTGGCTCAGGGTCGAGTCGAGAACATGCTGTTCCTGCGCTCACTCAGTGGGGGGTTCAGGCGATTATTGGCCTGTCTTTTGCCGAGATTTTTCGAGGCAATGCGGTCGGTAATGGAATTGTTTGTGTCACTGTCGATGCGAAAGGTCACGAGTTTATTCTCTCGGAACTTGAGAAGGGTGAATCCTTGGTGCAAATCGACCTCGAGAATATGCGAATTTTTCTTGGAGCTGATTCAGAAAAATCTGTCCTGTGCACTATGTCAGAATCTGAGCGTGACAAGCTTATGACAGGTACTTGGGACGACATTGCAACTTGTTTTGAAGCTGGTGCAATAATTGATGAATTGGCAGATCGCCTGCCATATTTTAACATTCCTGCAAGCAGCAAAGCAGCAAGTGGTACCTGAGGTGAAACTCTTTGTGAAGTTTAGATTGCTTAAGAAATGTTTACGACCCCGTCACTCCAAAAGGAGTGACGGGGTTTTGTTGCAAAATTTGACTTACTTATATATAACAGTAATCTTGCTTTAGACACATGCCTAAGTGGGTATGCTGTTCCTCGACAGAAATATCAATTCTTAGCTAAAACTAGGATCAACAAATATAAAACATAGTTCCATGAGTGCTCATACTATTCATCAGATTGCACTGGTAAGAGGGGATGGATCAGCCCCTGAAATGATGGCAGTTGCTTGCGATATTGTTCAAGTTGCTGCAAATATGTGCGGTCACAATCTTGATTTTATTGAAACCCCTATGGGGTGGAATATCTACAAAAAAGAAGATGATACGCTTCCAAAGTCATCCTTCAATACTGCGGTAGATATTGGCACCATCTTTTTTGGTGGCGTAGGAGACCCTGAGTTCGACGACACTATCGGGGCTGAAAAACCTCATTTGAAGCCTGAGGCAAGGTGCTTACTTCCTATTCGGAGCAAGATGGGTCTGCTGCTTAATTTCCGGCCAATGATTTATTTCAAGGATTTGGCTCATTTGGCAAATGTAAGGCCCGAAAGAATTCCGGAAGAAGGTATAAAACAAATCTGGATCCGATTTTTGCTTGAGGACAGTTATTTTGGCAATACCGATGTTCTGTCCAGTGATCTAGAGTCTGAAGCCAGACGTCTAGGTGTCAAACAAAAAAGTGAAATTACCGGTGAAGAAGATTTTGTTACTGACATCGCTATTTATCGTAGAGCTACGATCGAGAAGTATATTCGTGCCGCTTTCCGTGAAGCTAAGGCTCAAGGTCTGCCGTTAATATCAATCGACAAGGCAAATGTCATGTGCCGATATGAATTCTGGCGAAAGATCGTCACAAGAATTGGTCGGGATGAATTTCCAGATATTCCTCTGTCACACCAGTTGGTTGACTCTGCAAATGCAATTCTCTTCACCCCGGCAAAACTGCACGGTGTGATTGCTTGTGGCAATGAGCACGGAGATATCCTCTCTGACGGAGCAGCTGGCGCGCTTGGTAGCATGGGTCTCATGTGCAGTTCCGCTATCAATCCTGACACAGGTCAGGCTATGTTTGAAAGCGGTGCTGGCACTGCACCAACACTCAAGGGTAAAGACCAGGCGAATCCGCTTGGTCGAATCCTAACCGGGGCTATGATGCTTCGACACTTGGGTATTCCTGCTGCGGCTACAATTATTGAGAATGCAGTTGGAAAAGTTTTGCGAAACGGTATTCGTACACTAGATCTTGTCTCATCGGATACTAAGAATGCAAGAATTGTTGGTACCCAAGAGATTGGTCATCTTGTACGGACTGAGATGAAGTAGTTTCAAGATATTCAAACGCGAAGAGCGACACATACATGTGTCGCTCTTTTATGTTATACAATATACTATCAACCCTAAAAAGACTTCACATATGGCTGAAAATAACTCTAAATACTTCAGTATACTGGACTCATATCGTTTCTATGCATTTTTACTTGTATTCATATCGCATATGATAGTTTTTTTGAATTTCCCACCAAAAGATATGCCATTTATTAAAATATTCAACACTTTCACTCAGACAAGTGCTTTAGGTGTAGCATTCTTTTTTGTTTTAAGTGGTTTCTTGATTAATTATTTATTGGAAAATGAACGAAAGGCTAGTAAATCAGGTAATATTTCTATTAAAGGATTCTACGCTAGGAGAGTATTGAGAATATGGCCATTATATTTCTTCGCCATATTCATAATTTATATTTTAAGTTTATTAATTTTAAGTGTTGCTGAGTTTAAATTTTATGAAATTTTCATAAATGCTAAAGAATTTCTTTATCATATCTTCATGTCAGGAAGTGTTTATAGGGGACTTTTTGGAACAGACAATGATATGCTCGCAGTACTTTGGTCAATATCAGTTGAAGAGCAATTTTACCTAATCTGGCCAATACTTTTCTTCAAATTTAGAAAAAATATTTTATTAGTTATAGCAACAATATTAGCAATTTCATCAGTTAGTAGGTATTACTATTTCGGAGACTACGATGCTTTGCGATACTTAACTCATACAATCATGTCTTATCTTATGATAGGGGCGGCAGCAGGTATTTACTATGAAAAAATACTTAATTTACTATCAAAATATAGAAAAATTGTATTTAGAAGCTCAATATTTTTAATCCTAGCTGCAATATTTGTAAAAGGGTATATATATGAATTCAATCTCCCGATTACGCTTGAAATATTATTACCGCTAATATTTGGATCTTTATTTGCAATATTAATAGTATTAGGTACGCAGAATAAAATAGGTTCAAGAAATATCCATCACAAAATCACTGTATACTTAGGCACTATTTCATATGGATTATATGTATATCACATGATTGCATTGACCCTGGTGTTATTTATATTGAATAGATTAAATATTTTTTCTAGTTTAATAAATCAAAATATGTATAGCTTTATGTTTATATTTGTTTCTAGTTTTATACTTACAATCATGATCTCTTACTTGTCTTTCAAATATATCGAAAAGCCATTTTTAAAATTTAAAAGAAGATTCGCATAGTTGTTTATATCTTATAGCTTAATTTTGACAAATCACATATTCGTGGTATTAATACAACCAGTCTAAAGCTCTGTCACAACAAAACCCAGGCAAGAAAACATAAACAACTCCAACACCATAAGTCTATGTACAACCTAACAGGCAAACGTGTACTCGTCACAGGCGGTGCAAAAGGAATCGGTTATCATATTGCTCATATTTTCAGACAGTTTAATGCATCTGTTACTGTAATTGACAAAATTCCAGTAATAGCAGCATATAATCCGCATAGAAAAGATGACGGCATAAGGTACGTTCACCTCGATATCACAGACACTCAAGGGGTCAAACTTTTTTTGGGAGGTGCAATGCCTTATGATATCCTCATAAACAATGCTGCTATTACAGCTGGTAATGATCACGAAGAGATTTTGCGAGTTAACTGCAACGGTACTCGTATCGTTACTGAATCTGTTTTGGAGAAAATGCTTTCCAGGCAATATGGAGGAAGTATTATCTTCATCACTTCAATCCACACTGCCTTGGCTTTCCCCGATGATGCCGCCTATGATGCTTCAAAGCACTGGGCGGTCGGCTATATGCGAGCTTTGGCAGTAAAATACGCTGGGCATGGAATCCGTGTTAATGCAGTTGCACCAGGATCTATTGCCAGTGATAACATTGATTCAAAATCGATTCATACTGCCCAAAAACTGATGGCTAAAATTCCACTCGGGAGACAGGGTACAGGTCGTGAAGTTGCCGAAGCAGTGCTTTTTCTTGCTTCTGCGCACGCTGAATATATTACCGGGGCAGAACTTCGCGTTGACGGGGGCGCTTCAATCAAGAATACTCTAATTGAGTAAAATCCTTAGCCGGAATTGTAACCGGCTGATATAACCCCACGAAAAGCCTCACGACCTTCGTGGGGCTTTTTTACTACATATTCAACATGCTATAATCCGAAATATGATAAACAATCTTAAAACGCAACCACCTAGAAGCCCAAAGGAAACTTATGAAAATATTGTAGGTCTGCCTAGACTTTTTGATAAATTAAGAGCTCGTGCAAATAGTTCAGAGTCAGATGCACTTGGCGAATACAAAACAGGTGAATCCTCAGAGCTTGATCGCCAGATTATGACTTTTTTGAGTGGTGAAAATGTAAGTTCAGGTTCAAACGAAAATTTTGTAGATTTAAGAAAAAATTTTGAAAATGTATTCAGTACAGTAACAAAAGATTCAACAGATGAAGAAATTTTTAATTTAATTTTATCTGCACAACCTAATTTACCGTCAAATGAAGAAAGGATCGCATGGTCAGAAAAGATGTTAAAAATGAAGTTTGTTGATGATCCAGACAGAACTGCATATTCATCTATGTTAATTGAGAAGATGGATCTAGACCCAGATATCACATCTTTTGATTTCTTGTTGATAGGAGAGTAGATCATAGTCTTTCGCTTTAGTCTTGAAGCACTATCTATTTATATAAAGAAAAAACCGCGGAGCACAAGGCTCACGCGGTTATGTCACAGGTTGTGTACGCTCGAGATTCGAGCTAAACATCATCCGGACTGAAAGGTGGTTTGGTCTCATCCTCACCATCTTCACTTTTTGGCTTCGGCGATTTCTCGTCGATTCCAGATGCGAAAAGACCTGCTTCCCAGAGCCTACGCTTCGAAAGACCAGAAACTGTGTTCCTACTTGCATTGTCATATTTTTCAATCATGGCGCAAGTGAGAAGGTAGTTTCCGTCATTTAGTCGGTCCTTTTGATTGACCAACTTTCTCAGGTTATTCCTGCCTGAGTTGTGGCAAAAACTGATTAACGCAAACTTTTGTGCCTTGGTCAGCGGTACCTTAACGATTTCCTCAACCTGCTTCTCGTAGGTCGGAATGGTAATTGTCAACATCCACTTATCTGCCTCTGCTTTTGTAAGCTTTTTCGGCAGACTTGCAGTCGCTGGCAGAAAACCCAGACGCTTTGCTTCAGCAATCTCGGACTCGGTAATACCGTATCCAACTTGCTTAACTTTTCGCGTCTTCACCAGCTGATCGATGCTGGTGTCACTTTCTTTGATCAATCCGAGTGCGAGGGGTTCATTTTCAAAAATCTTCAATCGTTCGATCCAACTTTCCGGATAACCGGAGACAGGTTCGGTTGAGAAAAGATTATCGAAGTTTTGAACCTCAGTGGTATCAGGTATGATCTTGTCGATCTGCACAATCTCAGAAGGTTTTTGATTTCCTCCGAAATAGGCAAAGGCGACAACGAGTGAAAGGAGTGTTACAGGTACAACCATCCGACTTGTAGTCCTTTTGAACCATGATTTTGGATAGATAACACCTGTCGCAATACCGAACTGATCGATTGTCCAGTTAAGGATGCAAACAATCAGGCCGATACCGACGAAAAGACTAACTTCAGAAATTGTCTCAGTGGAAGCCACCTTAATCAATTTTCCAAGTACCTCGCTCATCTTGATCACAAACTTTGGCATGGGTTCCAAAAGGGTTCCCCAAAGCCCGGCAATTACACCGAGAGTCATTAGATGACTCACCCAGTCGCGGCTGGCCCATCGAAACATCGCAGTTGCGATTATAAAGGTGGAGACAGTGACGAGGGAGAGAGTCTCCGGAGCCTTGCTAAATCCGAGTCCTTGAAACATTCTGACGGTCATCAACCAGAGGAAGAAACCGAACAAGATGATCAAGGAGACGGTAACGAGAACGGAATTTTTCGCTTTCATATCAATGTGCTGTTTTATCAAATAATTTCAGGTTGACTATCTTGGCTTTATCGATGCCCTGTAAAAGGGGAGACAAAGCTGATGGTCAATCGGAATTCATTTCCCAGTACCGAAGACCATGTCTCCGGTGTTTGTTTTGGGTACCTTGGCAGTATGGCTTGAGGCAACATGCCCTAAGTTGAGTGCCTAAATAGATGATTATATTATACACCTATATTATGTATTTGTCAATGGCGTGACGAATAAACACTAACTATCTAAAATTAGTGAAAAAGACTGCACATACATAATTGTTGATGTATAATAAAAATATAAAAATAAATATTTAGTACAAATGCCAGAAACTTCTGAGTCAGTAATTTTAAAAGATGAAAAAATACTAGCGGAACATGCTCGCGATGCCAGTGTTTTCTCGATAACACCAACAGGGGTCATTTATCCTGAAACAACTGAAGAAATTTCCAATATTCTATCAAAAAATTATAAAGAAAAGTTCACAGATACTATTACAGTGCGTGCAGGAGGCACTTGCATGAGTGGAGGTTCATTGACCACAGGAATTGTTCTAAATTTAACAAAAAATTTAAATAAAATTGATATTGATCCAGTAGCAAAAACAGCCACTGTAGATATGGGTGTCATGTTTCGTGATATTGAAAAAGCAGCTGCAGAACATAATTTGCTTTTTGGCGCATACACTTCATCGAAAGATATTTGTGGAATTGGTGGCATGATCGGGAACAATGCATCGGGAGAAAAAAGTGTGAGACTAGGTGCCACAATAGACAATGTTCTTGGTCTTGAGATTGTTTTAGTTGATGGGACAATAATTAGAACAGGTGTACTTGAAAATACAGGTGAAAATCTTAAAGGTTTGCTTCGAGCAACCGAGTTAAAAAAAGAGTTAGTTAGGATCCGTACAGAGGCTGGAGATGATTTAATACAAGCCATAGGGCAGGTACCTAAGGTTGCCTCAGGCTTTAGACTAGAAAGAATTCCTACTTCAGACATGTCTCTAGACAAAGTTGATTTGACACCTATATTTGTTGGGACACAAGGAACTCTTGGAATAGCAACTAAAGCAGTACTTAGACTTGCAGATATTCCAAAGCACACTAGATTGCTTGTTACATCAGTTGATTCTATCGATGAATTGCCATTCATATTGAATACAATCATGAAGCATAATCCGGAAGGAGTTGAAACTTTCGATGTTAATACATTTAGAAGAGCTAAGAATCTTTTGATAAATGAAACAAATCTTTGCAATCAATTTTTTGGAGACACTACAAATCTAATAGTTCTTGCACAGTTTAGTGAAGATACGCAAGAGAAAACTGATAGTATCGCTAATCTAACACTACATGAATTGTTAAAGCACCCTGTAAAGGTTTCTTTTATCGATGACACTGAGCTTCACGATGCGGTATGGAAGATTAGAAGATCTAGTTTCGGTGTCATGAGAGATTATAATCGACCTGGTTTTCATGCAGTGCCTTGTATAGAAGATATTATTGTTCCGATTTCTAATTTTGATAAATTAATCCCAGGACTTAAAGATATCTTGGAAAAGCATAATCTAGAATATGGTTATCATGGTCATATTGGAGATGGATCTATTCGTATGATTCCTGTTTTTGATTTTATGAAAGGGAAGGAGGTTGTTGGAAATGAAATAATCTCATTGACCAGAGATGTGATAACTCTTGTGAAGTCTTTAGGTGGAAATATGAGTGCAGATCATAGTGATGGAATTGTGAGGACGCCATTTATAAGAGAATTCTATGGAGAAAAAGTGTATAAAGCTTTTGTTGATATAAAGATGTTATTTGATCCAACTGGGCTTTTGAATAAAGGTAAAAAGATTGGTGGAACAGAAGCTATGCTTAAAAAATATCTAATAGATTAGTAGGTTTTTGGCTGGGTAATATTTTGCTACAGGCAAAAACAAAGAGGGTTACAATATGTGAGTTACACTCTTCCATTCGAACAAATGTTCGATTATAATATATGCATGCCAAAGAGGAAGAAAAAACCTGAAAATTACGTGCTTCAGTTAGCAAAGCTTGAATCATTTTTCAAGAAGCATTGGCGTATGCCTTCTATTACAGAGTGTTTAGAAATTTTTGATGTCAGCTCGAGAAGTTCGGCATTTTATACTATAAACAAATTAGCGGTTTTGGGTTTCATCAATAAAGATAAGAAAGGTAAATTATCTCCTGGGCGAGATTTTCCTACTATGCCAAGCGTTTATGCAAAAGAACCTAAAGGTTTAACTACCTCAAGAAATATTAGTATTGAGCCTCGTAGTGGAACAATTCGTTTTCTAGGAAGTATTCAAGCTGGTTTTGCTACTCCTGTCGAAGAAGAGCTCATGGATGTCTTGCATATTGAGGATTATTTGATTCGCGATAAATCTGCTAGTTATCTTTTAGAAGTACGAGGAGATTCCATGATAGAAGCCGGTATATGCGAAGGTGATATGGTTATTTTTGAGCGAGGAGCTGAAACAAAAGTTGGTGATATTGTCGTGGCTCTATTGCCAGATGGGTATACTATAAAATTTTTAGCTAAGAAAGATAATCACGATGGTCAAGGGAGCCGACTTTGTTTGGAGCCTGCAAATTCTGCATATCCTACAATTTATCCAACAGAAGGTCAGATAATTGGTGTAGTAGTGTCTGTGATTAGAAAGTACAAGTAAACTATTTATCTTGTCTTATTCGAGCAAATTTGCCCTCTCAGGCTATCTCTTGCAGACAAGACTCTACACACATGAAAAACTACAAGAATAGAGCAATACTTCATCTTGATGGCGACGCTTTTTTTGCTTCAGTAGAGCAAGTTAAGAATTGGCGATTAAAAGGCAAACCTATTGTGACTGGTGGTGAAAGATATATTGCAGCTTCTATGAGTTATGAAGCTAAAGCAAAAGGGGTTACGCGAGGCATGATGGTTGCCGATATACGTAAAATTTGCCCAGATGTTGTTATTGTCTCATCTGACTATTTATCGTATGCGATTTTTGCTCGCAGGATGTTTTCAATTGTCCGCAAATATACTCCAATTGTTGAAGAATACAGTATCGATGAATGTTTTGCGGATATAACAGGATTAGATAAAGTTTTTGGAATTAGTTATGAAGAAATTGGAAGAAAAATTAAAGAAGAGGTTGAGTTGAAACTCGGGCTTACATTTGGTGTAGGACTAGCTGCGACTAAAGTTTTGGCTAAAGTTGGATCTAAACATCGGAAGCCGGCAGGATATACCATTATCCAAGAAAATAATCGTCAAAACTTTTTAGAAAATCTTGCAATTGAAAAAGTGTGGGGAATTGGAGCCTCTACAACTAAGCTTCTACGTTCTCATGGTATTTTAACTGCCAAAAATTTTGCTGATTTATCAACTTCTCAGTTAACTGCACTTAATATATCAAAACCATATCGTGAAATTCACAATGAGCTAAACGGCCTATCGGTTCTACATGTAAACAATGAAAAAAGGGAGATGCCAAAATCTGTCATGTCATCGAGGACATTTGTGCCTGCATCACGTAAAGAAGATATTGTTTTCTCTCATCTTTCTAAAAATATAGAGGAGGCTTGTGAGAGGTTGCGTTATGTTGGTGCCAGGGCAAAAGAGTGTACTTTCTTTATCAAAAGTCAGGAATTTAAGTATTTTAGTACTGAATTCACATTTGAAATCCCTACAGATGATC
>JAULKP010020714.1:0-11615 GCA_032356005.1 Ulothrix subflaccida
GCGCACTGCGCAGCGTCGCATGACCCCAGCCCAGACCGCCCTGCGCTGCCGCACGCCGACACGGGCGTGTGCGCAGAGGACGGCGCCGTCCCGCGCATCGCATCCAGTCAGGGGCAATGCGAGCAGGCGCCCCTCGCAGACACCGGACCCGCTGCGCTCGCGGCCGCCGAGCAGCACTGCCAGGTCACCCGGGTGGGCAGTGCGTTTGACGATGTCGCGGCAGCGGCAGAGCCCAGCAGCAGTGCGCACCGGCACGCCTCGGCAAACGCTTCCTCCCAGTGCCCGCGGCCCGCCCTGCAGGCGCGCACCGCGAAGGCGCGCGGACTGAGCCCCCCCTACGGCCAGCCGAGCCACGCCCTCTCGCACCCCTCCAGCCACCTCAACAGCAGCAACGCGACGGCTGTGCGCCACGTCCAGCAGGACACCTGAGCGCTCCCAACCTCGGCCTGCATTCTGGCGTCGCCCACGCAGTGCTACGCTGATCGCGCTGGTCGGTGCGAGGCAGGGCGGGCGTGGGGCGGCGCTCGCGGTGCATGCGCTGGTTTGCACAGAACTTGCGCACATAAGCGCAGCTTCCCATGAAACGCGCAGTTCGCTCGCCGCTCGCCAGGTCCCTCGGCATGGTTCCACGGGAGAGAGGCTGCACTCTGACGAGGCGCAGGACTGGCTGCGCGCCTCCAGACACCGCTCTGAGTGAACAAACAGCTGCCGAGGTCTGCTGGTTGCTGGCGGCTCCGTCGAGCCAGTCAGCAGTGCGAGGAGCAGGAAACTTTGCCAATGACCCCACTGGATGCGACTCTTGGACGTGCGCACTCCTCTGAATGCGTTCTTGAGAGATCTGGCCTATCGGGCGGCAAGCCCTTTGGCAAGGTGTGTGTCCCGGTCAGGGCTGTGCGCGTCGCTGCGGGAAGCCTTCGTCTCCTGCGTGTGCTGGCCCACTGTGTGGCCTGCAGCAGCACCACCAGCAAGGGCCTCCGATCTGCCACAGTTCTTCTGCTGGACATCAATCGTGGGGGTGCTCCGCTGCAAGTGCTTGCGCTGAAACCTGCCGTGGTCGCGGTCCACGGCCTCTCCTGAGGCCCTGCAGGGCGGCAGCTGAACCCTAAGCCGGGGCCATGGTTGAGCGCTTCGAGGCGTAGATCGCCACTGCCCTGTGGTAGACTGAGTTGCCGCAGAGGGCCTGGCCCGGAGGCTGTGCCAGCGGGGTCGTGCTGTTCGGTTCATGCAAGACAGCAAGCATGACTTCGCAGCTGAAGCTGTCATGCTTGCAGCGCCCTGCACTGTCGACAAGTCTGCCCGTCTCGCCCCGGCTGAAGTGTCTCGCCCCGTCCTTCCAGTCAGACCACTCGCATTGTCCTGCCACACACCGTGGAACCCCCCCCCCCCCCCGGGCCGCTGCCCATGGGAACGGCGGCCGATGCGACATCACCATCATAACATTGCGTGTAGGGGGGGGAAACCCTCTGGCAGAAGCCCTGCAGGCCGAGCTGATCAGTCGCGTGCTGTCACGAGTCGCAGGAGGAAGGCATGACTCGACCTGTCGTGCATGCTCACGCATGAGGAACGTCGCATGCGAGGCTGCCCTCACACGTCCGCAGTCGCCTGTCCTGACGCTCGCCCCTGCTGCTGGCTGCGCATCTGCTGATGGCCGCGCACGTGTCGTGCGCAACCACATCTGCTGGCATGCGCTCGCAGCGTTGTGCCAGCGTGCCAATGTGTTCGCAGAGGGCAGTGCGCGCATACGCGCCGCCCATGCGGCTCTCCGCCGCAGCCTGCGGTCCGCAAGTCGTCGCCGCGGTGTGTGGTCGAGCCCCCCAGCCAATTTGAGAGTCTGCAACTTGCGTATGTTACGCCCCTGCGCTGATGGCGGTAGCGCGGAGCAGCTGTCGCGTCTGGCCCAGAGTCCTGTGGCTTGGGCCGGCCGCTGCAACCTACTGGCTGCGCCTCCCAAGCTCTGTCTCGTCGTTTGTCGCATCTACGTTTTGAAATAATTGTCGATACTTGTTGGAGGCAGGGGGCGGTCAGCCCCCGCAGGACGACGCCTGTCCCGTGTCCGCTGCCCGCTCATCCGAAACTCAAACCCGCTCTGTCCATCATCCAACCCCGGGCAGTCGTGCTGCCTTCGCTGCTGCAGCGCGCAGCTGATCTCGTTGCTTCCGGCTGCTGACGGCCACCACGCTCGGCGGCTTGCTGTCCGCTTCTGCAGTGCTGTGGATGTACACGGCACTGTCGGCGCCGGCGGCTGGTATGGCTCGGGTTGTCTGCCGCAGGGTGTCCGAGTCACTTGCCACCATCCTGCTCCTGGCCTACAGTTGTAGAAGGGCCAAGCTTGCAGACCCAGTCTGGAAGGCGCGACGCCTGCATTGGCAGCACACCACACTGGCAAGTGTGGTGCCTGGCCGGCCTGTGCAGCTGCGCCAGCTGCGAAGCGCACCTGACAGCTAGCCAGCTCTCCTGATGCATACGTTCATGAATGTGCCATGCTTGTGCGCTGTCGCAAGACTGCTGCACGCAGATGTGCACCCAGTCTATCTCAGACTGACGAAGGACAGCACCTCCTTGTCGTGTTCACAGCACTAGCTGGACTGACACCCGTCAGCAGGCGCGCATCAACTCTGGTTCCTCGGGCAGCAGTCGTGCTTGCAGCATCACTGGCTGAACAGGTGCCTGCATAGCAGCTGTTGTGTCCGTCACACATCCATCCATGTGGCACCTGCGAAGGCTGTCCCTGCCCGGCGTGTTTGCGAGAGGCACAGGCTCCAAAGTGCAGTCAGCCTGGCAGGAACCGATGTAGGGTCAGTTCTGCGCCCATGGAGCACCATCGATGCTCCGTCGACATCGACCTCGCCACATCTGGCTATGAGGTGCACATGAACCTCAGGGTGAAAGCTCAAGTACGGACAGCCGTCGAGGTGTCTGTGGTGGTGCTCCAGTTTGCCGTCCTCGCAGTGCCAGACATCCGCCTGTTTTCGCATACACTGCGCATGTCACCATCAGTGCAGATCATGCACAGGAGCTCGACCTGCCTTGTTGCCGGAGGCCGAGATCGTCTGTTGAATTGAATGCCTTGAATACTCAAATGTGCACAATGCTGCTAAACAAGCCGCCGCGATTGACGTGACCTACTACGTTCCGGGTACTGGCTTAATTGTGCGTATGCCTGCAGGCTGGCGAGGAGCATGCCCTCAACAAGCTGCCTCCATTGACGGGACCATCCTACTGCTGTGTGGGTGCTGACTTGTCTGTGCGTATGCCTGCAGGCTGGTGAGCACCTGTCAGCCAGGACTGTGGTTCCGAGGCTGCTGACTCTGCTGTGCGCAGGGAGCATGCACAGTCCGAGCAGTTCACAGGTCAGGTCAGGATGGTGACACAACAGCTGTGCCGCGGGTGCTACTTCTACGGTGCGTACAGGCGCACGCGGGCTGGGAGCAAGCATCTAGTACCGCCTCCTCATGCAGACAGGGAGCGTGCAGTCTACTGGCTGGCTTGTTACTTCCGGTGCATCTGGGCGCTGGAGCTGAGTGCACCACTGCGAGTGCCAACAGCACTGCCATAGACGCACACGTTGCAGCACAGACTCTGCGGGGAGCATCAACTTCTGCCTGCTGCAAGAAGCGTGCCCTTCACCGGCTGGCATACGTGACAGAAACTGCGGTCTGCGTTGTGGAGCCAAATGGGATGCGGACGCTGACGCCACTGTGCACATGGCTATCAGCTATTGAAGGATGCCCTCGGGAACCTGCATCCCTTGGCCAACCCACCACAACGTAGATGCTGACTCGATTGTGCGTACGATTGCAGGCCGCACACGGGCTTCTCTCCTCAGCAACTGGCATAACGCGATAAAGTTTACTGCAATGCAAACGCTGCCTCTGCTGTGCACATGGGTGCCCGATGACGCTAACTGCAGCGCAGGTGGTGGCTCTTGTGTGCGTACGGCAGCAGGCTGGTGAGGAGCGAGCTGCATTGCCCTCGCAGGCAGGCTACAGTGCGAGAGCTGACTGTGCTGACGCAGGCTGGTGAGGGTGCTGCCGTGCCAATTGTGCAGACTGCAGAGGTGATCACCAGTGCTGCGGACCAGGAGTCGCCTCAGCAGTCTGGACCATGGGGCCGAGCGACAGGGTACCGACCTGAATGGTGCGTGGGCCGCAAACGCGATGCAACAGGAGGGTGCGCAGACCAGTGCAGAACATGATGGGTGTGCGAGGCGCACCTGTGGGTGTGTCTGTCACACAGATGGGGTCTGCTGGGTCGTCCCCGACTCTCAGAGGCAGGTGGTGGTACCTGTCCTTGATCCTCCAAGCATAAAGTTCAACGGCAGGTCCTGCCCGACCGTACCACTGCCCGGCTGCGTCGGGCGAACAGGACCTTCCATTCAACGTTATGCTTGGAGGATCGAGCCCAACCTCGGTCGCAAGGATGGCCCTCTCGACGGTCCCTGCAGGAGGCGTGTTGACCTCGAATGTACTTTTCTCCCCGGCTGGCGTCTGATACAAAAAAGTGCTTGCGGGTGCCCTGCACGACGCTGTGTCAGTACAGCACAGGGATGGACAGGAGCCTAGCACGAAGGGCTCAGACTGTTGAAGCTGGTAGGAGTCCGTCAGATAAATGTAGAAGTCACTGGACCATAATTGTGGCTTTCCCAAGTGCATGTAGAGTCTGTGTAGGAGCTCAAGCCAAGAGCACCTGTGCACAAAGTGTTGGAATCTCAGCGAACAGCTCGACAGGTGTGCAGCACGCTGCTGTGGTGGTATGCAGGGCAGGGCACAACAAGGCGTTTAGCACACCACTGACGTGATATGCAGAGCGAGGCACAGCGGGGCTGACAGGCGCCCTAACATGCTGCTGCCATACGCCGCTGGCGATGTGTATAGCGGGGCTTGATAGGCCTTTTAGTACGCCGTGATGATGATGATTTGCCAGGTTCCATTGCTTGGTCAACTGCGCCAGTTCCTTCAAAATCACTGCAGCAATCTGCGAGAGTAAGTTCCTTCAAGTTCATTTGATCAAATCAATAGCCAGCTGTCTGGTGTTGTGCTGGTGCTTCAACTTTCTTCTTGGCATGCAGCACTTCTCGGCCGGCAGAATAGCAAAGGGAAAAGAAAAAAGAAGGAAGAAAAAAAGAAAGAAACCGGTTTCTTTCTTTTTGGGGGCCCTCGTCATGATGACGAGACCACAGGTGTATACGGTTCAGGCTCGTACCTTCGTCAGACATCACGTACTGGCGAGCCATGCTTATACTAGCCACAGGGAAGTGGCCTCTACCAGCGTGTATCTCAGGCACCAGTAGCATCCCCATCAGCAACCCCTCGCGCGCACAACCATGGCGAAGATGATGCTCGCAGCGGCGGCCCTGGTCCTCTGCTCTTACCAGGTGAGTTCGACATGTAGCCATCTTTCTGTTGCGGGGCTGTCTGATGTCTGCATGTCCCCGGCTTGGGCACTCGCACTGCGAACATGCAGGGGGGGAGCTCTCTCGGGGCCATCATGCAACTGCCGTGGACCACCAGATAACGGAACGCAACGGCCCCACTTCCATGCTGCACACGGTACACGGTACACGCACGACAGGCGTGCCTGGAGCGTGCCTGGAGCGTGCACGTCCTCAGAGCTGTCTACACCACGATTTTGGCACGATCCGCAGGGCACTGAACACCGATCTTCGTTTCCAGCACCCTCTACATGCCCCCCGTAGCAGTCGGATGGATTGTCTGGCATCTCTGTCTTTTGCAACGGTCGATTCTGAGTCTGGTTGACCAGCGAGCAGCTGACCACTAGTGGTCTGACCACTAGTGGTCTGACCACTGTGCAGTCAACACAGGTCACCTGTGAACTGCCATGCAGCACCTCGCCTTCTCCTTCACGACTCCTGTACAGCCTGCAGATGAGTGCCAGGTGTCCCGTCACAGGACGCCATGGTTGTGTGTGCAAGTTCCGGCGGCAGAACAGATGAGCTGGTGTGCAGGTGGCAGCGTTCCCCATGCTCTACGTTCAGGAGAAACTGACGGCCGACACGTGCACCGGCCCGAGCGAGGGCTTTGCCGGCCACGCGGCACCTGCACCTGATCCAGACCTCATGTTTTCCATGACCTCGGCGTCTGGCGACCCTGTGACTGAGTGGGAGCCCGGAACTGAGTACACACTCACGATCAGCCACGCTTCCATCGCGTTCCACGCCTTCGTGTACGCCGACATCGGTGCGCCTCAACTTCTTGAGTCGCGCGCCGCACTGCAGAATGACGTGTCGTTGGGGTCATGCTGCTGCTGAGACAGCAAACTGACATGGGGCGCAGTGACTAGATGAGGGACAGAGCCATAACGAGATTGACCGGCTCCTCATCTCATGCCCGAGCACTGAACCCTCGTGTCGTCCGCAGGCTCGATGGGGACGCCCGATGACATGGGCGCGATTGTGGACGGCGCAGCGTGTGCCGGCAAGGCATGGTACGCGCTCAACCCGAGCGTGAACACCGAGTTCTCCATCCCCTGGATCGCGCCCGAGTGCAGTGAGGGTACTGAGGTCACAGTCTACGGGACTGCTGCCGAGGGCTCCTCTGACGGCTACCGCTTCGCCGAGGTGCGTGGGAACTGAGCACCTGCGCTGCCTACCGTGACCCCCGAGCGTGGCTGCTGCTTGCTGCTCCGTCCTGCTGCTTGCACTCCCGTGGGTCTGCACGTAGTAGTGCTGACATGTGAGGGCGCCCGGGGTTTCCAGTCGCATGGCGTCTTAGAGCATCAGGCGTGCGAAACCTAGACACCTGGCCCAGAGATGCCATCGATCTGTCCCCAGCTATCACTGGGTGCATGTGATGCCGCTTGCCCGTTCGTCGGAGATAAGCGTCTTACTGGAGAACATGCTGATGCAGGCAACCATCCCAGGCGCTTGCTGAAGGCAGTGATTGCAAGTGGGACAAAGTCTTGTCGCACCACTGTGAAGCCACGAGCTTCAATACTTGTCAGCTGTGTGACCTCCTCCTGGCTACATAGTCTGCAATGTACGAAACTGTAACTGCAAGATCTGAAACGATGAAAATTCTGGGATGTCAGACGTCCGTGTGTCGCCACTTCCACCGAAGCAGATGCCCCTATCTTGAGCAGAAGCCGCCAAGGTCAACCACAAGTATGTTCAGGAAGGGAACACTGAGTAGCCGCTCATACCCCTTGCTCTGCGGATGCTCGTCACCGCACGCCCATGGGCTTTGTGCTCGCCATTGGCACTGTCACTCACTGAGGTGACGCTTGCGGATGCACGCCCTGAAGCGGACGGACCCAAATTACACAGCGCGAGCACAGGGGGCAGGAGATGTTAAAGGCAACGAGTCTCCATGCTACTTCAAGAGTGAGCGCGCGAGCTGTTCCTTGGCGTGAGCCAGGGCTTGTGAGAAGGTCTGCTCTGCCAAGGGGATGTCGCCGCTTTCACTCCGCATCGTGACGCGTAGTGCGATAGTCATGGCGTCTGTTTCCAGGATGATCCTGCAGCGCAGAAGTGTGTCACACCCTGTCGTCGTCCCAAGGGGCATACCCAGGGCAAAGACACCTTGCTCGCAGTACCTGTTGCACAAGCAGCTCGAGCTTATCGCATGACTGCGCTCCCGTGTGTAGCGCGCAAACTCAGCGTAGGCTTCGGGAGACAACCTCCCAAGCGCGGTTTGGACTTGTGAGAACACGAGAGGCCGTACAGAGTGCGGCGCGCAGCACCTGATGCTCTCCACGCAGATCTATGTGGTCTACACTGACCCTGAAGTCCAGTACATATTGGTGCTGCACGCTTCGAGTGGGTGCCGATTGCGTTCATTGGATCCGTCTATGGACCTGTGCTTGCGCCTCGATGTTGGGGCAGGGACTTGGGGCGCTGGCCACGGTGGTGACTCAGGCAGCACTGGCAGCGCCGTTCAGGGGCGCGTCTGGGTGTACGGGCTTGTAAGATGATGAGTGCGGTGTAGTCGAGAAGCGTTACATGCAGCTACATGCAGCTGGCACGCCAGCGACTCTGGCTCGCAGCACGCCAGGGCAGGCAGCGGCGGGAGGTTGACCGCGTGGCAGTCCGTCCCATGCCTTGTAGCCGTTCGGACAAGGCAACCCCCCCGGCCCCCTGGCAGGGAACTGACAGCCCTGCTGCAGCCTGAACAAGGCAGCAGCTCGCGCATGCGAAGCGCACCCGTCATCCACCAGTTCGTCGATGCTCAGCAGGACAAGGTCCAAGTTTTCGAGGACAGTCTTCTTCTCAACCGCTCCTCTGCACACCAGTGGGTGAATAAGCGGCAGTCGAGTGCCCCCTCGGCGCACAGTTGTGCATTGTCTGGCTGCGCGTCACAGCCCTGTGATGCTCTGCCACCAAGCTTCCAGCGTATCTGCCAAGCTGCGCCTGCCGGACAACACCCACACGAGCTGCTGCCACCACGGTCTGCGCAGCGTTGCCGAAAGGCAGCACTATTGGTGAGCAGCTCACAGGCCAGCCACTTGCTCGCTGAGCGAAACGCTGGGCGCGTGCATGCGCGCTGGCAGGGAGACCAGCACGGACAGCTGGCTGTCTCGATAGCTGTGACACCGGCGCAGAAATAACATCAGGTTCATTGAACACCATCACGACCTGCTTCGCTGCTGCTTCGCTGAGCGCACACTGTGCAAAATGCATGGCTGCCAGGCAAGCTAGAGACACCGGTCAGTTCCGCAATTGATCTCCAGGCTCGGGCCTGTGCAAGTCCGGAGCGAGCCACTCGGGGGCGTGTGTACGTATGGAATGGCAAGCACAGCTGGCCGATGAACAAGGGCGGGGGGCGCACCGCAGGAGGTTGTCGAGTGCCTCGACAAGGGTGGTCAGCACTGTGAACAGAATGATCTCGTTCTCGTCCGAAGCGCCTGTCACAAAGAACATGAGGTCTCCGACGACCTTGTACACGACGGTGACGTCATCGAAGAGCAGGATGTCGGCTGCACAGCGCCGCTGCCTCAGGCGGTGTGAGGGCGATCTCAAGGCAAGCTCGGCAGGCCCTCGAAGACCACCACCCAGAGGTACGTGACTCAAAGAGCGACAGCCACCCAGGCAAGGACACATAAAGGACACAGACAGGCGGGAGGTGGTAGAGCCACGAGGCTGAAGTGCTTGTAGACACTGACGACCGATGCAAACGGCAGCTAGATGCGCGTGCATGTGTAAACGGAGCCTACTCATGATTTCGAGGCTATGTACTTCTCGTTCTTTGCTTCGTGGGTGCCTCAATCTGGTGCGCCACTGGTTTTGGACCAAGTCGCTGCCGGCGTCCCTGAGAGCGCGACGAGAGTGACGACCATGCGTACAAATCGGAAGCAAGACAAGGACAGCAGGAGGCGCAGCGATACTGTGTCCTCATGACGTGAGCTGCCGTCCCGCACCTTCAGCGTTTCCAGACTCCGAACGGTTGGTTTTGCTGTACACCGTCTTCTCGAATGTGCCCTGAGCTGCCACGGTCTCCCTGCAGGCACGGGGGCGTCGGTGGCAGTCCCGCCGATGGCACCGAGCTGACGCTCTGGCAGGCAGGGTCGCACCAGTCCTTGCCGTAGTACTTGACGGCTATGCGCTTCCCTTCGGAATCCAGGACTAGGAGGTTCTTGATGAGGGGGAGGACGTCGTCCATCTCCATGGCCCCAAGTCCCACCAGCGCTCACAAACGACTGTGTGCGAGCTGGGTGATTGACCCTCTCCCCGTCTACGCGCGAGCCTCCATGACCACTCCCACACGACCGATGCTCCTTCACCATCTGCATGGCCGCTCCCCACCTTTGTACGCAGAGGTCCGTCACTGCGAGCTCTTTTGGCAGATCACCATGGCCGTGCCGTGGTGCCGAATTTTCGGGGTCAATTGGGGATGTTTTCCGGATCCAGGTCATGCTGACTCACTACCCGTTGATCAACTGAGCCCCTCTTGTCTTGTACTTTCTGATCAGCAGTGTACTCCGTGTTCGGGAATCAAGATCGTGAAGCAGAGCTCACAGGAATGTACAGCGAGACGCTCAACATCGCACTGTCCTGTAAGGCATAGCGCCACACCTCGTGCCGGAGCACGCTTGCCATGAGCGTGGCCGCAATGAGTGCATCAGATGTCGGGGGGTTCCAATTCGACTTGTGCCGACGCAACGAGCACCTGTCGAAGAAGGGCGTGGCACCACCTGCACCCACGAAGACGGGAACGACGATTGCCGGCATCATGTTCAAGGTGCGTGGGACCCAAACTCAAACGAAACTCTGCCTGCGCGGCCTAGTCGGGTCGCTACTTGCACAGCCTCGCGTCTGCAGGCTGACCCGCTCGCTGGCTCGGCCCAGGTCAGCCTGCTGGGCGCTCAGCGCCCGAGATCGTGGCATCAGATTGAATCGCGACGGCCCTATGCACCCAGGCCGCCCGTCCGAGCGAGCGGGGTCGCTGCGCTGGGAGCAGTGGCTTGGTGGACTCGGTGCTCCACTCAGCTCTGGAGGTCGCTGCGATGGGCTGGCTACGTACTGTGAGCGACTGCAAGAGCCTCCTGAAGGAGGTTTCCGGTCAACTGTGCTGGCGTTGCCAAGATACGCATGCTGCTGCTGCCAGCGTCCCGACCGCTTGCACAACATGGGCTTGCTGCACCACAGCAGCACACGTTCACACCACGCACAGGTTTGGAGGTCAGAGGCACCACCACGCCGAGCCGTCGGTCAGTGCCAGCTCGCCTCATGCAGATGTGCCCTGCAGGACGGAGTGGTCTTGGGAGCTGACACTCGGTCAACATCAGGGACCACCGTGGCAGACAAGAACTGCGCAAAGATTCACTACATCGCCGACAACATAGACTGCTGCGGAGCGGGCACAGCCGCTGACACCGAGCAGGTCACGGGCATGGTCTCGTCACAGCTCAAGCTCCACCGATACGCGACGGGCCGTGGCAGCCGTGTGATCACCTCGCTCACAATGCTCAAGCAGCATCTGTTCAAGTATCAGGGCCACGTATCTGCTGCCCTCGTTCTGGGTGGAGTCGACCTCAATGGCCCACACCTCTTCTCGGTGAGCCCCGACACCCCCCCCCCGGTGGCATCTGCTCTGGTCCACTGCGCAGTCGAGGACCACGGATCCAATACGCAGACCACGCAGACGCCATCAATTTCAAGGGCGCTCCTCTGGGCATGTAGAGCCTCTGTGTGCAATCGACTCGGGTGTGCAGTGGCCACCGGGCCGTCCACAGTTGCCAAGCAAGGCTTTCAAGCGGCCGCAGTGCGTAGCTGCTGCATGTCCAACAGGCGAGCCCGTTGCACAGTTGCCTGATCAGTCTGCCAGCGGCAGCGCTCTTTGCGCTATCAGACCGTGGTGCTGCCATGTCCATGGACCACAGAGGACCTTGGCGCTCGCAATGATACACAGCGCCAGCGATGCCTGCCAACTGAAGCACGCCTGTCGGTCTGTATCAGCACGAAGCCGGTCGCTGCAGCCCTGGTGTCTGGACACCAGTTACGACACAGTAGATGACCCTCCAGGAGCTGCTGCCACTCCTGCAGGTACCCTGCCACCTGGGACACGCGTTTGAGCATCCACTTAAACACTACCAGCAGGAGCACCTTTGCCGCCACCTCACGCGCTGCACAATGGAGGGCTCACTGGGATCGCCCGTTCGGC
>JAULKP010020825.1:0-11615 GCA_032356005.1 Ulothrix subflaccida
ATATCCATCTTTAAACATCATAAAGTTTCTTTCAATAGCCGGTTTGTCAACGAGTGCCACAAAAGAAACCTCTACATCACTGGTTTCTTCGGGGTTTATCATCATTTCGTAAATAGGTAGGGGCATAATGATAAGTGTCAAAAAATACGGAATTGTTCAGTTTTAAAGTCTCGCAGCCCTGTTCAACCTCCTTACCCTCTCCGCATTTGTAGCTATATCCGTTTCGGTAACATACGCCCGAACAGTTGCATTACCGATCTGGTTTAACTGCTGTTGATTGAGTAGGGTATTTGTTGCCAGCGGAAGTTGCGGCTGAAGTGGTGCAGAGGTTGAACCGCCTGAAATATTAGCACCGCCTGAACCTTTATCCCCAGGTACTTTTACCGCTATGATTTTCTTAACGCTTGCAAGCCCCGAAGCGATAACCGCAACCGCTGAAGCAATACCGAACACGCCGCCTTGTGCCAATGCCTTTGTAGCACCTGTATAAGTATTGATAACCGCCTGTGCAATAGCAAGCACTTTACCTACGGCGGTCTGATCACCGGCAAGTTGTGACAAAGCACCGAGGGCGTTACCAACCGCTTCAGCATTCTGTACCCGGACCGCCCGCTCTTCGTCTGACAATTTCTTGCGCTGCTTTGCGGCATTCTCTTCAACATCTAATTCGAGATTGAGCAATGCAATCTTTTCGTCAAACTCTTCTTGCTCCAATCTCCTTCCTTCATCAATAAATAATTTTTTGTTATCAATAAACTTCTGCCTGTTCTCCTGTTGTATTATCAGTATGTTTTCTTCGTGCGTTGAATATTGAAGTTCTATTTCTTTGTTCTCCGCTTTAGCCACAGCCACCCGTGAAGAAGTAGATACGCCACCACCCTTGCCTGTTGGGTCGCCTCCTAATAGCTTTAACTGTTTTTCAGAATCAAGGATAGTCTCCTGTAAAAACTTTCTCCTATCAATAGCGTCTTTTGCTTTTGATAGAATTAAATTATTTACAAGATTGTCAGTACCTTCTAATTTTTTTAGAAAAGCTACTGCCTCCTCTTCTGTTGTTATACCCACCTGGAAACCCAAGCCCAATAACTCCTCTTCCTGTTTTGCCAATAGGTTTCCGGCTGCTGTTGCCCTTGCTTTTAACCCAATTGCCTTTACTAATAAATTATACCCCTGTGCGAGTCCTACAACCTTATCCCCTTCAAGATCGAGATTCTTAAAATAGTTTGGGTAAGTATCCTGTAATTTTTTTATAGCGTTTATCTTATCCTGTCTGCTTGCTGATTCGCTTTTCAAAGGCTCAACCAATGATTCGAGAGCAAGGCGTTCCTGTGCATATATTTTAGCCGCCTCTTTGTTCACATCAAGCAACGCCTGCTGTTGTGTTGTTAATTTCTTTGCACCGTCAAACACTCCCGCAAATGCTAACCCCAAAGCTGTTACTCCCGCAATCGCCACCCCGATTAACCCCGACTTACCAAGAGTCTGCACCAACACCGAGCCAAGCATTTGAAAATCCTTTGTCACATCAGCCACTACATTAAGCCCTTCTGTGAGTGCCAATGCTCCCTGTATCTTAACCAATGTTTTCTGCACATCGTCACCTTCCAAACCTACCAATGCCAAAGCTCCTTGTAAGGCTGTGAAGCCACCGACTAAGCCCCGAACTGCATTGCCAATAGTCTGGAATTTATTACCGGGGTCAAATAACTTTGCTGTTTCGTTGGCATCTTGTATAGCATCTTTCAACCCCGCCACTTTCTTAGCTGCCGCAAAAGCCTCTTTACTGGTTTCACCAAAAGTATTTTGTATGTTGAGTAAATCTTCTTGCGCCTCTCTTATTTCTTTTTTGAAGTCCTTCATTGACTTCACCGCCCCGCCTGCCTCAAGGACTAACTGTGCGCCTACTGTTACATCTGCCATGTTAATATGTTTGAAATATTACTTTTAATAATTCAACCCTGACAAGTCCGGGTTGCGTTGTGTCCCAATCAATAATTTTATTCAGCCTCCATAAGCACCGTTCGAGATAAATAAACTTGCCGAAATCTAAATCGTAAATATCCCGGTTGCTTAAATTAAACCATGCCGTCAATAGCTTACTGTCCTTGTCGGTTATCTCTGCCATGTACGGTGACCAGTATACATTGAACTGCGTTACATTGATGGCACCGGTTACCAGCGTAAAGAATAGTTCCTTAGGCACTCCGAAATGAATATCGTTTGCCGGTGCGTCTGGGTCGTCATAATGACCTGCATAGCCGTAATTCATTAATGTCGCAAGGGCTGTCAATCCATCGTAAATTATCCAAGAGGCAACCCCGGTAATCTTCTTTGATTGCAATATCCTGATTACACTTACCTGCTGCGATTCAACGCCGCTACTGTCTTGTTTATAGAACGGGGAAACTATCTTATCAACCCCGCTGTAACCAACTAAGGGAGTTGATGCAAATATTAAATCAATCGTCCCGGTATCAGGCGAAAAGAAAAATTCACTATCAAATAAGTTGTCCCCGTACCCCTGCGAATATCTCTTGCGGTATAATTCGTTATAGTAATCGCTGTCCTCTTTAAACTTGAAATCATAAAACCTGCTGTTGAGTTCACTCATTGGGGTAACGGTAACGGGCTTAGACCTGTCCATCTTGTATGTCCAGTCAACAATACCACTTGCATCATAAAAATCTACATACGGGGTGATATTTAGAAACTTTGATTTCAGCTTATCCTCTGTGACGTATAGATTAAATAGCCTAAGTATGGATGACAGGAAATCCCGTTGCAATACATTGCGAGGAATAGTATCGTTAATCGTTATAGTATCCCCCAAATTTATGTCTACATAAACGGCGTTTGGTGTCGTTACACTCATTATCGCTTCGTTAACCACAACCTGATAACTACCTAACCCGCCGCCTGTATTGGTAACGGTCATTTCTATTTCAAACTTATCACCTGTTACAATCTGCACAGGCAGGTCAGCGACTTGTAGTGTGAATGTTATCGGTGTTGTACTCGTCCGGTACACATCACCGAAATCATATATCGGTGTACCGTTCTTTAATAGCTTAAATCCAAACGTAAAAAATTGACCGTATAGCTGTATAGTTAACTCTGCATTGAAAGAAGTCTGTAATGTATCTGCCCCGGTGTAGGTAAACTCATTTTTATCTACGTTGGCGGTAAAAGAACCAAGTACAGAAAGAGTATCAAACTTCACCGACTGCGGAGAGAACGGTCCGCCGCCGCTTTGGATGGCTGTATAAAGTGAAGTCGTGTAAACATATAATAAGATGCTGCTAAGTTTCTGAAACCCTTTTTGTGAGTTCGGAACTATTAACTTTTTAAACCGGGATGTATCACCTAACGGGAAGCTGTAACTATACCCGGCCTGTTCAAATATCTTTTGCAGATACTCCCGAACGGCCAACGCAGGACGCAGGGCTGAAATATCATAATCAACTTTATTAATAGAAACATTACCGTAATCAGCTAACGGATAGAACACACCGGAACCATCAAAACTATCCCATGACCCGGTAACATTTGCAATAGAAAATATTTGGTCGTAAGCACTAAAATCTAAATTCTCTATCTTCCTGTTGGCAATAGAGTTTATCAGCCCTCCCAATTCCCCGAATACTGCACATTCATATTCAGGCACTCCATTAGTAATATTGATTTGCAATATTCTAAATATGCCTTTGAAAACCTGCACATGATTTTGGAAGATAATACAGTCGGCTTGTTTTGAAGCATTGAAATTTAACCCGGTGTTTAGTTGTGTTTGGTCATACGGATTGCTTATCGTTACATCGAAAATATGACCAAACTTAGCGTTGTTGTTAGCCGTACCGGGCAGGATGATAGTTTTGCTGAAAGAAGTGTTACGACTGCCAATGTCTTTAATATCATCAATAGCGTAAGTAATTAGGTTTGAAAGCCCCTCGCTAATATCAACCCTTTGGTTCTCTATAAATATTTCGTTGGTCATATCCGTTGTAGTAAATCGTTTAAATCAATAGGCACCCAAACGGCTATCACTATGCCGTTCAGAACAAGTTCTGCAATAACCCCTAACTCTCCTTTCTCGTTTACCGTCATAACATTTGTGAATTATAACTATCAAGGTTGATGGAAAACTGCAATGGTTTTAGCCTGTTGTTTTTAAAAGTATTATAATCATAATTTGTTGTCTGTATCGAACATGGTTGCCACAAATCAAGGGTTTCGTTTAATACAAACACCTGTGGGCTGCTGAATAAATCAGCTAACCAGGTATATTCATCGTCTGTTAAGATATGCGAACATAATGCAAGTAGTTGAGAGGTAGTTGCGGCGAAACCTTTTTTACCTCCGTATAATACACCGTCTGCGCTGTAACTAACAACACCGCTTGCGTCAATCATATAGGGCAACTGCACAAACTCTTTGCGTTCGATAAGGTTTGATTTCTTACTGACATAACCAAATGTCTGTGATTCATAAGCTCCGTAAGGATTAAGCCACGCAAGGGTAACAGGTGGGTAACGGGAGCATGAGTAGTTAAACTGCATACTTGTCCCTGAATTATCGGTTACGATTAATTCCGTAACAGAATCCTTTTGCGCCTGTGTTAAAGAAAGAAGTGATGATAAGTAATCAAAAGATGGGTTAATCTGAAGTATATCGCCCGGAGTTGTATAAGAAAAATCAATCGTACCTCCCCCGACAATAACCCCATTTGCATAAAGGCCACATGATATTGTTGCCCCAGAAACATCACCGATATATGGTATTATTAGCCAGCTATCTGATTTAAAAGCAGTATGTGGTTTTAGCGAGAAAGGACTATTAGTAGCAAAAGAGTTCATCCGTTCGTTTATAACATTGCCACTATCAATAAACGGCCTTTGCGAATATGTTTTATAAGCCGTCCTGTCACTATCTGTAACTAAGCCGGGGTAAAGCGTATCACCGTAATCTTCACCTAATACAACATTATAAGTCAGGTATGGGGTATAGGTTTCAGTTGGGTTTATAAGATTTGCTTTTAAATTATAAGCCGGTACATAATCCCGGAGTATTACCGATACATCAAAAACCCCGAAACTATTAACCGGGTCAGGGTCGCTGCGAAGTCTTGCTTTTAAATCACCGTCAATATAAACGTCAAGGATATACTTGTAATTCGGGTAAGTTACCGGGTCAACTGCTTTCGTTGCTTCATTGATAACAAAAAGCATTTCGCTGCTGACAGCCGATTGATTGGAAGGATAACTAAGTATTGATAGTGCCATTATGTGTTCTTTAATGATTCAATTATGTCCAGTTTTATAGCTTCAGCATAAACAACCTTTGCCCGTTTTTCTGTTGCCTTAACTGCATCGGAGAAAAACCGGGTGGGCTTTATGCCTTTCTTTTTTATGTTCGTTGCAATAGCGTAGGATAATGCCGTAAGCTTCCCTTTTTTAGATTGCACTAATTTCTTTATTCGTTTATTCTTTCTTTCGTTGGCACTAACGGCTTTATACTTGGTGGCAACTTTTCTAACCCGAAGCCATGCCCTTATCTCTGCTGCCATCTTTGCGTTAGGGTAAGAAGTTTTAAAAGCATATTTACCCCTGCCGCCTTGTGTTCCCTTGACCCCCTGGTCTAAAAACTTGTAAGTATCTAAAATCTCAATATCTAATGAAGCCTTAGTGCCGGTTATTTGTACATTAACCGCTTTCATACTCGAAGCCGTTTGCCCGGTTGCGGTGTTACCTTTCCGGTCAAGGTTATTGGTAGCCGTTTCAATTAAAAAATCAGCTAAATCAACTAATGCTTTACTGGTGTTTGATAATACAACGTCATCACCCCTGTCTGTGCTGCCAAGTGTTTCAAGGAAACTTAATGTTTCTGCGCTATTTTGGTTTGATGGCATTTTTTGCTATTGCTATTTCGTGACGTTCTTTAAATTTTATATAAACCAGCCAGTTAAAAAACTCTATTAATGAAAGCCTGTCAGCCTCATCATAGGTTATCCCTTTCAGCTTTGCCACCCGTTCGGTGTTGTAAAGCCATCCAAAGTTTTCATTAAATCCGTCAGAAAAGTCTTGGCCTCCTTCTTCGTTTTCCCCGACTTCATCAGACTGCTCTCCAAAAAGGGAAGGGTACTTTTTATAGAAACGGCGAAAATTTTGCAAAAAAAAACCACACACCCGTAAGCCTCAAGGAAGTCTGCATCCTGCATATCTTCTGCCTTTTGCTCATGCGACACCGTAGTCGTTGGTAAGTACCACCATAACCGTTTTTTTATCGGTACGGCAATAGATGCTAATATCTTGTCCAGATTGGCGACAATATCGCCCTGCTTCAACCAATGTTGAACTTCGGTATTTTGCCCGGCCGTTAGCGTGGCAACCTTGTAATTAAGCTGGTATAACTTCCCCTTGCATTTCAGAAATGAAACGGGCTTTACGGGAACCTTGTGCTTTGCAATCTCATCGTTAGCTTCTTTCGCCAATCGGTTCACCTCATAGTAAGGCATCTCGTCAACCTCATCTGCGGTTTTGTTCAGGATAACGGCCACCATTTGCGTAGACCGTTCGTTTAAATCATTTTCGTTGGAAGCTATCTTATGAAGTTGCTGGTACTGACCTACGGTTAATCTCATACCTATAAGTCTCAAAAAACGGCGACTGCCTACATTATCTCCAATCCATACCGCCTACACCTACTTCTTTGTGCATATCGTAGGCCAAAGCCAAAGCACAAACACAGTCATCATGCAGGCCAGCCGGGGCGGTATACCTTACGCCTGTTCGGGTATATTCAAACTCAAATGTTTCGAGTTCTTCTTTTATGTGACCTTCGGGGAATGATACTTTACCCTGCTGAATACCTAAAGCAAGCCCCTCCATTATCTGCTGCTTACTGTATTGGGTGAACTTGAATCCATTAACACTATTTCTTTTTGCCTGTACCTCCTCAACAATCGGATCACCAACACCAGTACTATCAATCTTCATGGGCACATGGTTAAGCAAGTTGATTGCCTGTATTGTTTCCCGCCAAGGTCTTTGAAACCTTTCGTAGTGGCAAACATTACCGTTCTTATCCAATCCGATTATTACGGTCCAGTCGCTTGATTTTGCAAGGTCAATGCCGTAACAAACCGGCGGTTGTGAAGTCATGGGGTAGGTACACCGCTGAATAAATTGCATCCCAAAAGGATTACTGCCATCTTCGGAGGCTTCTGCTAAATATAGTTCTCTAAATACGGATTCGGGTAATTCCAATTTTGCTGATTCAATTTCAGCGTAAGATAATAATCCTTCTTTTGCGGCATCGTAGGCAGTAATCTTGAAATAAGCATAGTCGGGATGACCGGACTTTGCTTTCATAGCCAATATATGCCCCCAATTTTTTCTCCCTTTAACGTTACCGATAAACTTGCACTTCCCCTTTGTTGCGGTTAATGTTGTTCTCAAAGCGTGCCAGGCCGTTTCCCTGGCTCTTGTAAACTCATCAAAGACGGCAGCGTAAACATCGTCACCAAAAAGATTATCCGGTTTCTCTGCCGACTTGAAAGATATTACGGCACCTGTTGGATAAGTAGCGGTTAGTTTTGATTCATTGAACTTTATAAAACTTCTTTCGGTTAACTGGTTCTTCAACCTGTTAAACATTATTTCAGCCTGACCATAGACCGGAGCAACCCACCACACTTGCTGCCCGGCCTTTAGGTTTAAGGCTAACGGCTGCTCAAAAAGCCATATTAAATGTGATGCTGATTTGCCGACTTTAGTAGACGCTTCGGTGAAAGTATACCGTTCGGGTGCATCAATTATTTTACGCTGGTATTCGTAAACAAACGGCCTTTCGTATTCTATTTTTCTTACTCCGGCCATTCAATCATATTAGCGGTGTAATTACCTGATTCATCATACTGCTTTGTTAGCCTTGTCCAGATTTCAGGGGCTTTCGATAACCCTTCGTCTTTCATTTTCCGGTATGGTGTACCGTTGCCAACATCATGGCCTATGTGTTCAGACTTTACTCCGGTGATGTAATAGTTTATGTAACCCTTTGCATTAAGCCGGTATGCAAAATCAGCATCCTGCATACCGTAAGGGTCGTACTCTGTATTAAAGCCACCAACTTCTTTAATCGCTTTCATCGGGATTAGTACATTACCAAAGGCGGTAAACGAAATACTTATGTCAACCCCATTAAGTGTGCAATGCTCACCTACTCCTTCCACACAGTGTATACCCGCCATCCCCGTCTGTGGTATTGCTTCGGCGGCGGCTACCATTTTCTTTAACCAGTCTTGCGGCATCAATATATCATTGGCCATCGTTATAATAGCATCGTAATCTTTGGACATTGCAATACCTTCGTTAATTGCGGCGGCAATACCCTGCCGGTCTATTCGTACAAAGTCAAATGGGTAGCCTGCGTTCTGGCTATTGGTTGCCCACACCTTATCTGAGAAGTCGTGCCGCAGGTAGTCAAGGAAGATGATGTTTACTTTCATTTTTTTATATTTTGCCCCAACCACCTGGCGGGTACGCCAACGTATTTACCGAACGGCTCCATATCTAATGTTTTACCGACAAAAGAACTGGCACCAATCATACAACCATGCGGTATCATTACTCTTTGGTGTATCACAGCGTTAAGCCCGATAGTTGTGTTTTCCATTACAATACAATGACCCCCGATCTTTGCGCCGCAGGAGATAGTAACATTATCGCAAATAATAGCGTCATGTCCAATGTGACTGTGTTTCATAAGGAAACAACCTTCCCCAATAACCGTTGGCCTTTCGACACCTGCGTCAACTGTAACCAATCCGGTCAATACTGTACCACGTTTTATGATAACACCTTTGTTTTCTGTCTGCCCTTTCCATTCTGCTGGGAAACCAATAACGCAAAGGGGGCCAATGTAAACATCTTCCTCAATGGTTACGTTATCTGCTATCACTGCCGTTGGATGTATCATGGTTCGTTGTTTAAGTATCTAAAAGCATCTTCAAGTAATCGTCTTATGCAAGCACCGCACCAAGCATCAAGTTTGTAGTTTGCATCCCATTCTTCTTTAACTATTCGCCAGACCTCGTTATAATCAAATTGCGGGAGTGACTTATGCTCAACCCACATATTATAAACCGGGCGAAAGGTTTCAAGGGATTGGCGGTTTGCTACTTGCATAAACTATCAAACAACTCCTTTCGTTGCTGATTAATCTTTACAAAATCAAACCTCTCCCAACAATACTGCTGCAATTGGTTAGCTTGCTGCTTCGCCTCATCCGGGTTATCAAGCAGCCACTTAATGTGTTTCACCCAATCACCCGGTTCTTGAACATAGTTAACATAGGGTAGGTCTAAATACGGGTCAACCTGTGATACAATCACATTAGCCCCGACATTAGCAGCTTCAAGGACTTTTAAATTACTCTTGAAGCTATTAAACTTATTTTCAACTAAAGGGATTAAAGCAATATCACACTTGCTATAAAGGTAATAATATTCTGATACGGGTAGTGAGTGTACAAGCTCGTGCGGCAACTTGCCATAGTTAGTGAAGTGGTTTCTTATCTTGTAATAAATATTATGCTTAGTGTAACCACCTAAAACCATTTGAATAGGTAATCCCTTTAACTCTCTCACCGGTTGCCGCAGTAGTTCTATATCTTTTTCGTGTGTGTTGCTACCTGACCAAAACAAACGGGTAACATCAGAAGGAATTTTCTTTACAAGGAACTGCCCAAATTTCGGGATGGCATTAGGTAGTATGTGAACGTTATCATTTAACTCCCGGACTTCATTCGCCAACCTTTCATGTGTTACTGTTATGGCATCAGCAATAACGATGTAGGCACACATGATTTTATATACTTCTGTTCGGCGGTATGTTTCGTACAACACATGGTCTTTATCTAAAATCCAATGGTCGTCAAAATCAACTACCAGTTTAAAACCGTTTACCTGCCTGATACCTGCAACAATATTTATCGAAACGTTTGGGATTAACCGGTTGAAGAAAACAATATCAACATCCTTACTATTTTCTTCTGTTAGTTCTTTCTCAAACTTTAACTCAACCCCTGGCATTAATGACAACGGCAATAATAACCGGTGATACTTCGGCCCAGAAGGTTCGTATATTGCCAGTATCTTCATGCTGTTGGTATCAGGTAGGCGACAAGGAATAATAAGGCGACCACAACACAGGCCAGAAAGAATGTAGGTTTGTTTCTCATGCGAATAAAGATATTAAAAGGGTTAGTAATAAAATCGGGATAATAAGAGATACCGGGTGGTTATCGTATTTATGCTGCTTCATAAAAAAAGTAATGCGGCTTCATTAATTCAGCCCGGTAAGAGGCTTGCATAAATCCACCGCAAAAAGTTAATTGGCCTTACCGCCGTTATCGTATCGAATATACAAACATATTTTTAACCTACAAATTTATTTATAACTCTACTAAAAACCATTGCACCCGCCATCCAAAGCGGCGTATGCCACTGATCCCAACAATAAACGCAGGCAATCCATCCTGACATACATACCTCGCAGTTAAACGGCTTCCATTTAAACCGGTACATCCCCAAAGGATATATCCATACCCATGCAAGGCAGGCAGATAGTATAGCGTTTAAGAACATAGTTTGTTTTTAAAATGCTTCTTAATCAAAGCCATGTCTTTATGAATTACTGTTTTCGGTAACCCTATTGCCCTGGCTGCTGCCCGTTGGCTTCCATGTTTTACAACTGCCTTAACGAGTTCTTTAAAATAAAATTCGTTGGTAGTTTTATTGAGGTTATTAAATTCAGTCAGTACGTTATCAGGATTCCACTCGATAACTTCTTTATCAGGTGCATCTTGTAACACGCATGATTTTTTTTCTTTCTTCTTGTTGACGGAAATATTACGGGCAATCATCATGGAGTAGAAAAATAAACTCCCGGTGCTGAATAGTGATTGTATAGTGTCGGCGGGTTTTTCTAATAAAGCCAAGAATACATCTTGCTTTAATTCTTGCGGGTCATTCGGATAAAATCGTTTGCAACAATCATCAATCCTTTTGTCCCGGAACAGGTTCGTTATGATTTGGTTGTCCTCCAAGATTAAGTGATATTTTAAATATTTCGGAACCGTCCTTGCCATAGACCTCTTGCTCATGCTTATCTTTCCAGCCCATATTTTTCAGGGCGAAGATTGCACCGGCAACAGACTGCGAACGTAAAGCGTTCTCATATCCATTCTCAACCGCAAGGCGAGCCGCTTTTATTGTGCAAGAGAACTCATCCCTTTTTTCGTAGTCGTAAAGGGATTGCCTGTCACAAAACCCAAGCCACATAGCCAATCCTGTTATGGTCATTGAGTTGGGGTTGTTCGAGATATACTCGATGCAAGCTGCTTCCAGTTCTTCGGGTGTACTAAACTTTGGGGGTCTGCCTCCTGGGTGTGCCATACCGCTAAGTTAGGGGAAAAATGCAAAGTAACAAATTGCTCGATTTTGATAGTTACACCCCCTCGAAAAACTGAAAGTTACAAAGTTACACGAAAGTTACACGTTAAATCGTCCTAAGTAGTTGATAATCAGCCAAAGTTACAAAGTTACACGATTTCCCAAA
>JAULKP010020936.1:0-11593 GCA_032356005.1 Ulothrix subflaccida
CAATGAACAGCCACACGATTAGATAATTCTACTTTCTTCTCGTACTCATCAGAGTATAAAATATGGCCTTTACCTAAATTTGCCTTAATGGTAATAGTTAGGTTATCCACAATCCTTTTTATATCGAAAGTAGAAAGCATATTATAAATGTCTTAGTGCGTAATAAAGATACACCTTTTTTTTAAATTCCTAACGTCTTGGACGTGGCGGTTTAGGAGGTTTTGGCTTACCAGATCCGCAGCATTTTTTATTTTTCATATTAGCTTATTTTTTGTCTCATTAAATTATCAATTTTAAACCAGTGAGTACCATATCCTCTCTGCATAAATATCCTTTGCAGCTCTGAATCGTACATTTTTCTAATCGACATATGCGTAAAGTTAATACCCCCATATAATCCCAATAGATAGTATTTTTTCTTTAATGCATCAAGCCCTTCACCCCTTCGAGTGCTAAAATATATAATTTGTGGCAATCCATCAAGTTCAGGTATCAATTTAACTTTTGCCAGAGCCACATCCATATATAATTCATCTGGTTGACTAGCCTTTTTGCCCCACTTTTGAGGGTGTAAGTTCAATGGAATAGGATTGTTCAGCAAAGCTAATGCCTCGTTAAATAAATTCTCAGCCTCAATACTATGTGTAAAGTATTGGAAAGACGAATTAATCGCAGGTATAATATCGCCTGTTTTCAACCCATAGTGGCTAATAATATCGTTTACTCTAGCCCACTGTAACCCTGTAAAATCATTCTCAGAATCTTTTATTTCGTGGATTCCTGACATTTGCGAATAGAAGTACCCTTTTGCATTTTCGCACAAGTCAAATAAAGGGGTAATGTCTTTAATTACCAGTCCATCTACATCAAGATATATGTTTTTCTCGAAAGCAGAGTATTCGTAAAGATGGAGCTTTGCATTAGCAGGGAACAGCTTCCCGTCTGAATATCTGCAATCTTCTTTATCAATAACAGTCAACCAATCAAAAAATGACCTATGCCATTCTCCTAAATGACTAATTGCGTGTTCTTCATAAATCAATTGAATGGGTATATTTGGCGAGTGTTCACGCAAAGATACCGCCATATTAAAAGCAAAGTTGCCATAAGCTGGCGAACCAATGGCTAGTAAAATTACTCCTCTTTCTATTCCTTTATTCATTATTTCTGGTAGTTACAACGTACAACTGCAATTCCACTAGCTCCACCTCGCCCTGGATGGTCTGGTGTATCTAATGTAATCACATCAAAATGAGGAAATGATTTTATATATTCAATAACAGCAGCGACACCTATAAATTTAACTGCATCATGAAACACAATAAGCCCTTTATTTTTAATCAATTTCTCGCATATCTTAAACTCTGCCATACAATGCTCAAAAGTATGAACAGAATCTATAAATATAAGATCAAACTTTTCTTCTAATTCACCAAGAACCTCAAGAGAATTTCCAAGTATGAACTTGTGTGCGTTTAATTGCATCTTATCCTTTACAATTTGCTCCCTGTGATCCTCAATGTCTATGCCTGTGTACTCAATACAATCGTCCGAAAAAGTATAGTATGAAGCTCCTTTAAATACTCCGATCTCTAATACATTACGGCATGATTGAATGTTTATAAGCGACTTTAAAAGATCACCTACCTCTGGCTCGCTGTTCCAGCTATGTTCAGTAATTTTACTCACCTAATACCTCCTTACATTTATTTACAAATATATCATTATTACCCATACGAGATTCAAAAGCGTGGAATATTCCAGTTTGATATGTTGTCCCAAGTCCAAAAGTTGACGCTTTACCTAGCGACCATTTAGGCACTTCTACGTGTATAGGCCAAATCAATTTAACTTCTACATTATGAAGCGGTGCGTATAATGTTAACTCATGACCAACATCTCCAAACTCTGAATGCATGAAAGATGGTCGCTTCATTTTATCCCATGTATCACGGCTAAAAGAAATAAACGCAGGACTAGCATAGATTCCGCTTTCTGGAATGTGATTTGCTTGCTGGGCAGCACCATAAACTACGCCATCTCTTGCTTTTATATAAGCCAATAATAAAGGCTCTGGATCAAGTGGAATACAATCTATGTCGAATATAGTAACCACATCCCAATTATTATTATTAAGCCAGTTATCTATTGCATATGGATGCGAAAGTTGGGTATGTATTTGAATTAGAGGCAATTTTAAAAAGTCAAATACCTTTTTCTGGTACTTTATTATATCTGGGTGTAAATTACCGTTATGGAATGAGATTATTTTATGATCCATACTATTCAAAATAAATTAAACCAGTACCCGCCCAATGACCAATTTCTGTAAGGTCTTCTTTTCTCAGTGTTATTTCATTCCAAAGCTTATTTTGTTCTGGGAAATGATGAATATCATCAAGTATTAACAGCCCTTCCCAGTTGTTTTCGATTAGAAAGTCTATTACTGCACGCTCGTGTATCCCGTCATGGATTGTGTCAAGGCAAATTAAAGAGCTTTTTAAAACCTGTTCGCATACAATTTTTTCAGTAAGAAAGAATTTTATATTTTCAGGATCAACAGATACAGTAACCATGTCTGAAACATCGTAAGACTCTATCGTGTTTTTTTTATTAATCGATAGTGCCAAAGCAGAACACCCCTTATAAGTCCCAATGTCTGAAATTATTATATTGTCAAACTTTTTGGATAAATAAGCCAATAATTTATAATGTTCTTGGCCTTCTGGTAGCAAAAAGAACCCTTTTGCTTCTTCATCAGTAATCAATTGCGCTAATTCTGACAAATCAATATTAGCAAGTTCTTTTTTGTTTATCTTCATTTGATTGAGCTTTTAAAAATTCCTTTTAAGTGTTTCTGGTTATTTTCTTCCAGTGTTTTATATTTGTCCTCTCCTTTATGAAACTGGTTTCGAAGCTCATCACTATGTGGGATGTTTGAAATTAACAATGGGTCAAATTCAAAGCGTTTATAGCCTTCATTTTCCATTCTCCTGTAGAAGTTCATATCTTCCATGCCCCAACCTTTCATAGCCTCATTATAGCCTCTAACATTTAAAAATTGCTCTTTAAGTACAAAAGCACATCCGCATCCATTCCATGGGGCGTGATCCAGTCCAGATCCGAAAGTATTTTCATTTAGTTTTTTAACTTCCATTTCAATGAAAGTAGGATGTAAAAGAGTATCAGCATCAAGGAATAGCAATCTATCTCCTAATGCTATCTTTAATCCAGCATTACGGGACTCTGATAAATTCCAATGATCTTCTTTTACGTCTGGCCTATAAACACGCAACCGATCATCTTCTGGTAAAGAACCTAATGGTAGCTTATATAATTCAGGGCATGCAAAATCAACAATAATAATCTGTGTATCTTGCCATGTTTGAGCCAATACAGTAGGCAAGCACTTTAAAAGGTGCTGTAAACGGTTCTTGCACGGGATTATTATTGATATAGTGTTATTCATTGCAAATAAGTTTCTTTAATTCTGGGCACGTAGAATAACACCAATATTGCTCACCATCTGATGTATATATTATACATCCTTCTACTTCGCCAATTTTATTTATGTTTTCTCTAAAAGAGGTTATTGAAGAAACACGAATAGCAACCTTTGATTTTTCGCCTTTCTGCTCAATGCCTAACCCGTGTAAATCATTATCAATAAGATCAATTTCAACTTCAATAAAGCTTGATATTAAAGACTTCTTATTCACGTATCCTATTAGTTCTGCGTTTGATTCCATAACAAATAAAGCCCCCAGAGACGCTACCAGACATCCCCAAAGGCTTTTAATTGGTTTACCGCTGGTAGATTCGGTAATAAACAAAGATAATAAAACAATTGTAAAAATACAAAAGGTGGACTAAATACGACTTCATATATAATTATGTAATTTTATATATTACCTAACCATTCCCTAATTTATAAAAAAGGGGTCAAAAAAAGTCACCCACATGTTTGACCCCCAATATAGATTTTGTATTTAGTCCACTAAAAACAAAAGACCGCCTCAATTAAGAAACGGTCTTTTATAAACTAACCCATCTGAGCGCCCTGATCTAACGAGAAGGGGATAGGCATAAGCTGCATTATCAAAGATACCAGCAGGAGCAGGGTATCTTACAGGCATTCCATCGTTAACAGAAGCGTACCAAGTTACAGAAGTAGTGTAACGTTGGCGAGTTCTATTTGTTGCTGGAATAGATAAAGCCGCTGAGAAATTTACCTTCTTATCTACAACAAAGATCGTTTCTTCATCACAGTTATAGAACACCAATCCAGAGAATGATGAACGGTTTAACTGATTATAAAACTCGTCATTTGCAGCAGAAGAGTTAAAGTCTACCACAGCAAGGGTGTAATCGAACCCGTCTGTAATATTCTCGGCACTTCCACAACCTGTGATTGCTTCGTCTTCAACTGGTGAAGGCTCGGTCAATTCAGCTTTAACCTTTTTAGCAATTACTAATTTACCAGCAGTAATCGCAGCTGCTACTTGTGTTGCGTTTGTCCAATCGGTGATAATCGCCTCCCACCCATTTTTCAAAACGCCAAACGCAGGTATACCGCCTTTTGGATAGTAACAGCCATTTTGTTCATGAGGATCTAATTCCTCGAATGTACAGTCAACTGACATAATTTTAAACGTTTGGTTTTACGCCTCCCTGTTTTAGTGCCTTGGGAGACATGCGGCAACCGCTACTATTTTTACTCTAAAGTACCCCCGCAACGGGTGTTATTTAGGTTTAATATCTTTTGGAAGACTTCTACTTCTACCGATGCTAGATTAGACGAATTAACCCATTTAGGGGCATACTCGTCATCTTCTTTTACTATCAATTTACCGTCGACACTAACCGTATCATTAAGTAATCCAATAGCAATCGCATCATGAATATATTCTGGCTGCCTTTCAATGCTCAATAAGTATCTTTTACGAGTCCTAGATGATATAACAGTCCCTTTTCCTGAATTATCAAGATACGAATCGACTTCGCTTGGATATGTAGGCTTCCATAATTTACCATCTACTCGCACAACAGGGTTAAATTGCAGTTCTGAATAATCAAAACCGTAAGCGTTACTTTCGTTTGTCCAATCAATTAAGATCGTGCAAGAAGAATCTTTTAGGCATAAACAGTAGGATTCATATTCTATAGTCCCATCATTAAATACTATTTTATATGTTCCGTCTGGAATTCCTACCCAATCAATTTCATACTGAATAATACCATCATTTGATGTCATACCAGTATTGTCTACTTGTTGGAATACTACATTACCAGCTGAATCTTCAATACGATAGAATGGGGCAGCCCATGCGACTATATCGTCAATACACCCTATAAACATACCTCCTGAAACCTCATAAGGTGTAAATTGTATAGTGTTTTGTATTGCAATTCCACTAACGGTATAAGATCCATCCGCTGTAAATGTTGGCTTACCAGATAATGATTCTAGCCTTAATCCGCCCTGATCGACACCTGAAATTACAACATTTACAAAATATAATTTACCTAACTCAAACACGTCTTCTTGCGAAAGACTAGTTATGGTTATATTGCCATCGTAACAGGCTTTTCCAGTGTTGAATGTCCAGGCCATCTATTTTAAGTAAGCAATAATGACATAACCTCTATTAAATGGGGTCGAGTTATAAGCTATAGAATCAAAAACCCTCCCGTTTGCTCTAATAAGAATAATATCAGTTGGCCCAACTGACCAATATCCAGCAGGGTAATAATCAGTATTTTCACTAGCGGAAGTTTCTAAATTTAAAGAACCTGTTCCGTTATCATTTATTATTAATGCCTGGCAAAAAACAATAGCACCCGAAACTCCATGAGCTATGCTCACGCTAACAGTGCTATCCATGTCCCAGTTACCTATAGGTAATATCTTTATGCCTATAGAATTTGTAGACGAAAGCAGATTTAACGCATCAATAGCAGCGTTAATCTTATCTTCTACTATATCAAATTGATCAGTCCCATCCAATGTTTCTAATGCTGCCATATTATGGTTTTAAATCGTTTAATGTACAATTATAAAATTCTATTAATGTTTCTTCGCTATCAATAACATCTTGTAATGTCGCTCCGTCAAATAGTGAGCAATCAACATTTTCAACTATACAAAACTCATAACTTGATTGATTCCCGTTTGGATCTGTAGCGGTAACAAAATAACACCCTACGCATAAATCAGTAAACGTTACCACACCGCCACCAATTACATCTACAGGAGTGCCTCCGTTTAATGAGATTGAATAAGTTATTAACTCAGCGTCTACAACATTCACAGCCACTTCACCATCGCAATCTAAATCGGTTGCGTTCGTTGGGTCAACATTAAGATAAAATGGAGGATTTGTTACCCATCCATCCCATTCATCTTCAAAATTACCATTAAATACATCATTAGATGATCTAATCTGGAATTGAGTAGGATCAGTTGGTGCTACTATTTGGCAATAAGATTGAATATTACAACCACAAGAAACCTCTGGTTCATCAGCGTTCTTGAATTTAATTGGTTGATATGGTAATATTGTAATGCTACCCATTTGCCTTTCTTAGCATTTTAAATTTAGTCATTCCTGTTTTTAGTATTGGTTCAGCTTCTAAAATCCAGCCTTCAATTATCTGTTCTTCATCCTCTCCGTATTGAATAAGCTTTTTAGGACTCAATATCATTTCATCAATTTGTTCCGCTGTCAAAGGGAAACTAAATTCGTCTACAATTGGATCCCAAATTGCAGTTCTTGTGTTGTCTGGATTATCCCAAGCAACATTTTGATTACCTGCTAGTATTTCATTATTAAATACGTCACAATTATCTGTACCATTGTAAGATGCGAGGTAGTTACCCTCCCCATAAGTAAATCTAAGAACTCTACCCGAATATTTCAACAAAGCGGGCGCAATTATTCCATTATGTCGCAATTTATTTCTTTCAGGAGATATTCTAAGGTTATAACATGTCTCAGGGGAATAAATACCTGTTATATTATTGAAGTTCTCTGCCTTTTCCGCAATATTCATTTCCGTTGGCGTTCCACTTCCGTTTACCGTCCTCTTAGTACATACATGGAAAATCTCATTATCGTTCTTATAATCCTCATTTGTGTTATCGTCCTTCCATTGCTTACGCCTTGTTAGCTCAATTGAATATCCTGACGCAATCATTGTGGAGAGTTTTTCCACTAAGTTATCAATTGCTTTTAATCCAGTATTATAGTATCGTTTAGTGTTAAATTCATCAATACCCGAGACTTCCTCAGTTTCCCATTTATCAAATCCTATCCTAACCTCATTCATGAAGTAGTCCTGCATAAGAGAGGTAGTAATCCCTTTTACGCTCTTTAGCCTAAACAATACCTCATCACTATAAAAAAACTCCTTACGCTCTACTCTTACACGGTTGTATCCATCTATAAACTCTATGCCCATGCCTAGATTATAAATAGGATTAAGGCCTGTGTAGTACTCTTTAAGAGACATTCTCAAATGAGAATCAGGAAACTTCCTTGCTTGCAATCCAGTAAATAAAACACCAAATGAATCACATCCATTACTTGGATAAGAAGTAGGCAAAGAATTAACCCTGCCAAAACTTTCACTATAGAAGGCCTGTGATCTTCCTAGTACTCTTTGAGCTATTAAAGCCCCAGCCTCATGAAGGCCATAAGACTCGGTTGTAGTAGCAGGGAAAGGTAGCTCTCCCTTCATACTAAAGAAAGAAACTGTTGTATCATAAAGATAAAACGGGTGAACCGCTCCCGCTGCCCTGTCAAAAACAGAAGTAGCAACCCAGACTTTAAATTTTTCACCAGGGGCAAATGTTAATGTTTGGTTGTAAACAATGTTTCTATTTGGATTACCACCATTACACGTGTCTACCGAATCTAATTCTATCGCATTAAGAGCCACCTCTGCGTCGGTTTCAAACTTAGAGACGATAAGTTTTGTGGTCTGGAATTGTCCCGTATTTGATCCGCAAGTACCTCCTGAAATGTTGTATTTTAATCTAAAACTGATTGTTACACTTCGTTCGTAAGGAGTAATGTTTTCAAAAATATTAGGTAAGTCTAAATTATTTTGGGCAATATTTATCCCTAAATCATAACCGTCTTGGATAAAATTTTCATCGCCAAATATCAACGGTGGTGTGTGGACGTTTACGTCTTCATCAAAACCAGCAGCCCCATAATCAACAAATTCTATTTCTTCTGGTATTGTAGCTTTAGAAACAAGCACAATACCTTTATTGTGTAGGGTAAATATTAAAGGGTCAATATTGGAAACTACATTGCCATCTAAAGTATTATTACTTTGTGTATCTACCTGATTATCAATTCTGTTTTTAAATTTTTGATACTCAGTTGATTGAATTACAGGAGCAGTAACGTAAGACTGATCTACTTTAATTTCTTTCATCTGAATAATTCCACTTACAAAAGGAAGCCATTCGCAACCTCCAATTTCGGCTATTTTGCTACCGTAATCATCCGAATAGTCATCGGAATAATCTGGTGCATCTATATCTACAGGTGGATTACCACAGCACCTTTCAATGGTTAGCATCACCTCTGCATCTATACCTAGATTTTTATATGCATCAAGCAAATACTTGCGCCCTGCCTTACAATGGAATCTAAGCGCAACAGGGAATTCTAAACCTATACCGTGGTACTCTGGATCACGATTAAGTTTAACACTTAATTCCTCCCATCCTGCTGGTGAAGAATCAAGTACTAATGTACCTAAATTCGTGTTTGATAATGTGAACCTTAAATTCATGGTTTGTATACTTTTTGATTAGGCATGTATCTTGCTACTGCTCTTCCTATTTCATCAGCGTTTTTTATGCCTACATTTCTATTTCTATATAGCTGATTTTCAACACCTGAGAAGTCTATGCCTTCTCTTTCTGCTCTTTCTTTATTAGCCTCTGATCGTGCCTTATACTCAGCTTTTCTTCGATTCTGTTCCTTCTCAAAAGGCAAGAAACTCATATCCTGAGTAGAATACTTTTGTTGCATTAGCTTTTCAAATGTACCAGCTCTTATAGCTTCAAACTCGGGCTTATATTTCTTCGTTTCTTTGGCCGTCATTACTGATTCACCCTTAGATAATTTAGCGTCTATTGAATCGCTCGTCCCTGTTCCTTTTCCTTGTAAATCAATTACCCCATCTTTGAACTTAGGAGGGTTTTGAGATTTAATACTTGCTATTTGAATAGCCCCTACAGCGGCTATGCCAGCGGCTGCGATTAAGGCAACAGGATAAGGAAGTGTGGCAAACGCATTAATGACACCAGAAGCGATACCTAATAAAGCCCTCGACACTGCGGCTTGTTGATCTGCTTTGAATTGTCTAAGTTTTAATGCTTGCTCTTTCTTAGCAGATTCTTTATCTACTTCATTTTTTAATTGTGCTGCACGCTTTTGTGAAATATAACCAAGTTCTACTTGTCTATCAATTCTTTCTTTGTCAACTTGTGCTTTTTGATCCTGTTGTTCTTGCTCTGATTGTATTTCTGCTGTTTGTGCTTGCTGTCTTGCATCAATAGCGGCATTAAAAGCGGCAGAGACTACATTTATTGCAGCGGTTTGAATAGCCGCCTTTTGTTGTGCTGCTACTTCATCTCTTTTTATATCCTGCTGCCTTAAACGCTCTCTTTCATCAAAAGCTAATTTATCTTGTTCAAGTATCTTCTCTGCTAACTTCTTATTAATCTCAATTTTCTCAACTGAACCATCCGCATATTTAACTGACTCTGATTCTAATAGGTTAATTTCTTTGTTTAATGTATCGTTGCTGATTTGGAATGTAACAGCGGCTACATCTTTGTCTAGTTGTTCTTTCGCCTTTGCATATTGAACACCATCGGCTAACTGAGCTTCGTATCCATCACGTACCGATTTTAATTCTGCTGCCTGTGCATTATTACCTGCTTGCTCCTGTGCTGCAATCTCTTTATTTACACGATCAATAATAGCTTTTGACCTGTTAGCAGCGGCGGCATCCTCAAACTCCTTACGTTTTGCCTCATTAGCTTGCAACTGTCTAGTTAATTCATCGCCAAGTCTTTTGTATTCTTCTGAATTAGTGGTAATCTCAATACCGATATTCTTTTTTGAATCGGCAATCTTTCTAAAGAATTGCTCTTTAAGAGTCGCCTCTTCTCTATCAAATTGGTTTTCAATTAATGATATTGAGAAATCATTATAAGCCCTTCTTTGTTGCTCTTGTAGTGCAAAGGCTTTAGCTTGTGCATCCGCTATTGCTTTTGCGTTATTAGCCGCTAAGGCTGCTGCTGCATCCGCATCACTCTGAGCCTTTTGATCTATTGCCTTTACTCTTGCTGCATAATCGTCTCGTAAAAATATCTGAGTAGCATAATTAGACTCAGAAAGCCTTAATATTTTTTTATTTTGCTGTATATCCTGGGCTAATTTCTTTTCTTCAATACCAAATAATCCTTGCGCTCTCATTTGTGCAAGTCTTTCGGAATCCGATGTTATTTGTTGCTGTGTTTGTAAATTATTCTGTAGTGTTAACTCTGCTAACTCGGCATTTTCTTTTGAAACTTTATCAAAAACCTGTCTTTCAGCATCGACCCTCTCAACACCATTGTTAACGATGGCATTTATTTGAACCTGATTAGCCTTTTCTATTATTTGAGACTGTTTATCAATGAACTTTTGAGTGCTGTCTGAAAGTATTTGTTCTTCTGATCTTAAACTTGTTGCAAGAAAATTAACAAAATCATTGAGCCCCTTAATAGCACCAGAAAACGCCCCCGATCCTTGCTGACCCAAAGTATTAAATAATCTATCAAATGAGTCTCCAAGGTTAGAGACTTGGCCTTCTAAGGTTTGAGATATGGCAGCCATTGAACCAGAAACCCCCTCTAAATCTCCCAAAGAAGTAATATAATCTCTTATTGATTGATTTGTAAAGTCTGTTTGTGTCTTAACGCCTTTAAAAGTAAATGTTACTTTGTCTCCTTCTTTTTGAGCACGTATGCCAAACTCTTTTAGCCTTTCAAACTCTCCTGTTTGAGCGTCAATAATAGCTTCAGTAAGTTGATCGAACCCTTTGCCTGTAGAACTAGCCAAATCACCCAATTGTCTCAACTGAGCCACCGTAGGCTTGAATCCTTGATTTGCTAATTTTACGTATGATTGCGTAAGTTCTTGAACTGAAAAAGGTGTTACAGCGGCAAAATTACGAATATCAGATAAAGCCTTTTGAGCCAAAGAAGAGCTCCCTAATGTATTTGTTAAAACAGCCTCTAATTTTTGGAATTCAGAAGTAACGGCAAAAATACTTTTCCCAAATGCAACAATAGCCCCTAATGAAAATACAGCTGCTAATTGTGGGCCAATTTTAGACAAAACACCTCCTATGCCAGAAGATTCCTTGCCAACATTTTTAAGCTCCTTACCTACAGTCTTTAAATTTATAGATGCTTCATCTAATTGTTTATTAAGGTCTTTTATATTACTTAAAATAGTTTTACCTAGAGCACCTTTTCGATCTTCTGCATTTAAAGACTTATAATCTTTTGTTAAAG
>JAULKP010021047.1:0-46959 GCA_032356005.1 Ulothrix subflaccida
GAGGCAGATCTTCGCGATTTCCTCGGTCTCCACGCTCATGATTACACTCGTTGTACACTATTTTTCTACCTTAACTGGAGGAGCATATCGGGATGCTTTGACACCTTATCGTTCAAAAGAGTGCCGATAAGAGCAGTCTGTCCCGACAGTGCGACAGGGTTTGAGACACCCGTTCCGATGCAAACCGGTGCACGTGCAGGCTCTGGCATCGTCCATGATCCGATTGGTCGCCCTGGTTTCATGTTGGCGTCGGCTAGCTCCTGGGCACGAGTGACCTTCGCGTAGTTGCAAGATGCTTCTTTCAGACGGCGTTGTGCTCCATTCTTAACGTATTCTTCTACTTGCTCTGGAGTCATATTGGCGAGCATGGGATCCACTGCACACATCGACTTGCCATCTGACTGCTTCCTTAGACGTGCTTCTTCTAAAAGCTGCTTTGTCGTTGCATCGTCCCCCTCGAGGATCTTTCTAACAGTCTCTTTATCTAACCCGAGTACGTCATATAGCCTTTGGGCAGCCGCGGTATCTGTACCAGTCATTCTATTAGCGTCGTTGGACAGACTATTACTGTCTGTTTTGGTCTTGGGCGACCCAGGACCATCCGGACCAACGTACACTCCGGTTACATGAGACATCGGTACAGTGGAAATGTTTTCAATGAGAGCCTCAAGATACACGTCGTCTGATTTGCTGGCGCGATACCTTTCTAATAGGAACTTGAGCGTATCTTCGTCTGGAGGGGATCCGTTGATCTTGGTGTACCGCGCCTTGACCATCTCGATCGTCTGTCTGTCGGATATCAATCCTTCCATGTTTGCATGTACCGTGTTTCGTTGGAGTGCGACAAGACGACGGTATTCAGCCGACTGTCGGAGACTTTGTTCCATCTTCATGATGTCGTACTGCATGTCCGTGCTCAATCTACCACGCTGTTGTTGCAGTTCGGCTTCGCTCGGCGGACGATCGAGAATTTTTTTATAACTGTCAACTATAGAGAAGTACATCTCGTACCCGACCCCGGTTTCCGCTTTATTGTCAGCTACAAATGTTTCTCTTTTTTGTTTGAACGACCAGGATATCACGAGCATCACTGCGATAATGAGCATCACGATGAGCGTCTCTGTCCACAGTTTTGCCTCACGTGGCATTTATAACTGCTCAAAAATAATATGGACGAGACATAAGGTTTTTGTGTATATTATCTGTAACTTCGCGAAACATGCCATCAATCAAAAAAAATCGCGACACGGTGTTCTCCAACGGAACTCAAACTAATTTGATCGACAGACATGTGTGCGATGTGGACGGATGTACAGCAAACTACAAACATAAAGATGGCTTAGCCGCACACACTAAGATTGTACATGATGGTGTACGTTACCCTTGCACTTACGACTCGTGCCCTAAAATCTTTACATCTCGTAAAAGTCTTACTTCTCATATCTCAGGTGTACATCTCAAGCTGAAACCTTATAACTGTACGGTACCTGGATGCTCAGCGGCATATACGCAGAAGAGCCCACTTACAACCCATATAAATACAGTACATAACAAACTGCGACCTTTTGCATGCGTCACGTGTAGCAAAACATTCACTCAGTCTTCTAATCTGGATACACATGTCAAACAAGTCCACGGGGTCGATCACGAGAAGTTTGACTGTGAAGTTGTAGGGTGCAACTATTCTGCCAAGAGTGTAGTAAGACTGAAAGCGCACAACGAAGCGGTGCATCTGAAGATCAAAAATCACGTATGTACTATCACTGGATGTACATTCCGGACTCACAGATCAGTGAATCTTGTGGCACATATACAATCTAAACACGACTCTACAACTCTGTATATGTGTAATCATCAAGGTTGTACAAAGGCGTGTTTGCAAGAGTCGCAACTACAGGACCACATCCGGAATGCACATAATGATGACACTACTCTCAGATGTACGCGTGGAACTTGTGAGTACACGTGCGTCACTATGGAACAGCTTGACACTCATGTTATACAGGATCATGCAGTCAAAGATTCATTTCCGTGCACCGTAGAAGACTGTGGTCGGATTTGTACATCAAACGCTCAACTGATCGGCCATATCTCTGCAGTGCATGAAAAGTTGAAGCCGTTCTCATGTACAATCGAAGACTGTAGTCATACTTGTGCTACCAAAGCTCAATTGCAACATCATGTAAATACCATACATCTTGAACTACGCCCATATGAGTGCTCTTTTCCAGAATGTGAAGAAATATTCTCCTCAAAGAATGGAATGGAGGACCACTTCAAGAGGTTACACTCTCCGGAAGGTGCTCAGAGACAGAAACAGTCCGAAAACGACATGGCTAAATTCCTCACGAAGCACGGTATAGACTTCGCTCGCGAACATGGAATTGATTTCGTTTGTACTGAAGCACAGAAAGATAAGAGAGCTCGTATAGACTTCATGATCATCACCCATGGAGTTGTTATTCTGCTAGAGAACGATGAACATCAACACGATTGGGTTCATACTGTTTGCGACGTCAAACGCATGGGTGAATGTCATGAAACTATGACAGTCGGTGGTAATACGCTACCAATCGTGTTCTTACGCTTCAATCCTCACAAGTATAAAATCGATGGTCAATCGCAGAATCCTACCCAGATTTATAGAAGGCTTCGGATGTTGAACGAAGTACTTCTGAAACCTGATCACCAAATCTTCGACAAAACCGTCCCGCTGAAAATCATGCACATGTTCTACGATACCAACGATGGTGTCCCTGTCGTCCTGGAAGATTATGGGCATCTTCGCGACTGTGTCATTCCGTGCATGTTCTAATCTGAATTCGTTTCCGATTGGGATTTTAATCTTCGAGCTTATTTCATCTTCGAGCTTATTTCATCTTCGAGCTTATTTCATCTTCGAGCTTATTTTTAATCTTCGAGCTTATTTTTAATCTTCGAGCTTATTTTTAATCTTCGAACCTAGTTTCAATCGTGCTGACTCGTTATTGACTCGTTGCTGACTCATTGCTGACTCATTGCTGACTCATTACGAGCTTACGAGAGTTATCACTCAATGCAATGGCCGTGCGCAGTTCCACAATGCATATATGGTGTCGCATTGTAGCTTACTTTTATTCTTTTCATCATGGCGACTATTTCGACGGCAGCCAGCAAATGTAGAGAAGAATGGAACGGAAGCTTGTTCGTCGTTAAGAAAACACAGACGTACGTTTTTTGTTCGAAACAATGATTACACTGGGATGGTCCATGCATCCGTGCCCTTGTTATGCTCGGCTCCGATGCTGAACAGTATCTTTCTGACTTGAGGTTTTGAACCACTACCTCCTACGCGCTTGAGAAACTTGGGACATTTTTCACAAACTAGATCGACAAGCTCCCATTCCTCCATGTCCGGACGGATGGCCTGAGTGATCTTCAGGATGCTTGTAATCGTCACCACTTCACCCCTGCAAACGTTTTCACGTGTGTAAACATGCCTGAGCACACGTCGTGGGTTTGACCGTCCATTCTTTCAGCACATTGTCTCGTAGCTCGGCCAAGAATCTAAGAACGTACCGGCTTTCGTCCAGTTCATCTACATATATTTTGATGGCGGCGTCTTTCTCTTTGATGGTGGCCGTAGCCCAGTCGCGCAGTTCAACCGCTTGCGCACGAAGTTCTTTGTTCTCTCGCAAGAGTTCTTTGTTCTCTCGCAAGAGTTCATCGTACGTAGGTATCGGCATTGTATCTACACAACGTGTACGTGAAGTAAATCTATCTTGTGTACGCGTGCTTTAAGACAAGTTTTCACGATTTCGGTAATGAGTCAGCAATTTCACTATTTGTATAGGCTTATTCTTTTAGAAATTTCAAGTTTTGCTTTTACATGCACATATTATACGATGGTGTCCCTGTCGTGTTGGAAGACTATGGCCATCTGCGCGACTGTGTCATTCCGTGCATGTTCTAATCTGAATTCGTTTCCAATTGGGATTTTACTCTTCGAGCTTATTTTTAATCTTCGAGCTTATTTTTAATCTTCGAGCTTATTTTTAATCTTCGAGCTTATTTTTGATCTTCGAACCTAGTTCTAATCTTGCTGACTCATTATTGACTCATTGCTGACTCATTACGAGCTTACGAGAGTTATCGCTCAATGCAATGGCCGTGCGCAGTTCCACAATGTATATATGGTGTCGCACTGTAGCTTACTTTTATTCTTACCATCATGGTGACTACTTCGACGGCAGCCAGCAAATGTAGAGAAGAATGGAACGGAAGCATCGAAACTCAGAGCTACGCCACGAGAGACTTCCGTGATCAATTCAATCAAGACGTCAAGAACAAGGTGATCCAGTTACCCAAGAGAACCAAAGGGAAAAAACCTTGGATCGTCGCTTATGAGTCATATTTGCTATTGGTGATACTGACGGTGAATATGATAAGTTCGAAACAGTATATTTTTATTATCAAATAGAGAAAAACACTGTGTTTACCCATGAGACAGAAATTTTTGGGATGATTAGATATCGACGCGCGAGGCTGATCCGTACATAAGCACTGAACTGGGTTGCATGTGTAAGAAACACCGATATCTTAAAGAGAGGTGCCGTAATAAGGATCATGCAAGATACGATGTCGTTCTTCCACTTCATGAATTGTGACACTCTCACGGAACTGAAAAAACTTTGCGACGATGATGACGCAGAAACCTACGAGCGAACTTTAAGCGAAAGTCTAAAGCTTATAGGTGTGGAAGAACCAGAAGCACTCACCAAAATACTTAGTGATCAGACCAACGATCTGATAGATGTTTTCGAGCATCTAGGAACTTCAGAGATGCTTTCCAACGTCTTATCGTGGGTAATGGCTCCACATAGTGTCTGTAGGCTTGGAGTTCTCGTCTGCAATGGCTCTGTGAAAGAAGTCACACGGGAAAGATGCGACAAAATCGCAGAATCGTACATGTACACTCTACGGGCAATAGACAAACCCTTGAGGTTTATGCTGACACCGTTTAGAGATCTAGACATACATGCAATGATGACGATTATACAAACGATCGATCCATCCCACGAAGACGACGAAGACGACGAGCTTACCCTAACGACTATTTTAGACATCTTGGAGAAGGCACCGGGGTTTTTCAACAACGGCGAGATTCGGATCCCTTTCACTCGAGGACTGATGAGGCTTTACAAGAAGAGCTTCAACGGAGCAAGCAACGAAAACGCCAGAGACTACGTTCCTTCATCCTCACAACAAGACGCGAAACTGGTAGAGACCTTGAAGTTCATGTACTTCCGAAGCAGAAGGTTGAAGATCATCAGTCCGTCGTACTTCATGACGAAAGTGGAGGAATGTACGTACATGGTGGCGATGAAGCAAGCGATGCTTGAAAGTCCAGAAGCAAAGGTTGCCAAGACGCTACATTTGATAAACTATCGGTGGCGAATCGTGGATGGGCTGAGTGCATCTGGAGGAGATCCGATACACCTGTATAACTTGACGTACTTTTACGACATTCTCCGAGCTGAAGAGGAATTCACAGCTGACCGCCAGATCTTGAAGGATATCATTATGGCGAACCAGGAAGTGGATACTATCAAACGGACGGATATTATGAAGAGATTTAAACCAATCTATGATAGCATCGACACGATCATAGACCTATTGTAAATTATGCTTTAACGCTTCGTCGTCTTCTTCTTGATTGTTGTCTTCTTCTTGACCGGGTCTTCTTCTTTGTAGCCGGACGCTTTGCGACGACGCGTTTCTTTGCTTAGTACTAGCTGTCAAACTCTACAAACGAACGAGTTTCTTGGAAACGATCTCGCTGCTGACTCACATATAACTTCCAGATTTACATATCCTATATTTGTACAGGTGCTCAGGAAATATAGTCGTCGGTGCACTTGTACAAATTCAAGATCATGTGAAAGCTTTTTGACTGCAATCAGCTTAAAGATAGACTCACACCTCTCAATTAGTATATAGACGATGACGAATGCTATTCGGTGCCCTCTACCTTTCGACAAGTACTTTGCAGACCGATCCGGTTTGCTGTACAACAACAAACATGATCAGATCAAGGGACACAAAAATAAACAAGGATACATAGCTATGAACTTAAAGATTTCAGGAGGCTATAAGCGTATACTCCTGCACAGGTTGATTTACGAAACGTTCCATGGCCCTATCGTGAATGGACATGATATCGATCATATCAACACAGTTCGAGACGACAACACACTTGGCAACTTACAAGCACTTTCCCGTTCCGATCATGTCAAGAAAACTTTGCACGACAACGACGGATCTCTTCACACCTGCAATGGAAGAGGCGTCGTATGCACAGATCGGTCCACTGGGATCACGGAAACTTTCGACAACGTCAGCTTGGCCGTAAAGGGCACGGGGGAGTTCAAACGGGACATCATTCAAGCGGCTGAGACAGAGACGTGTCACGGAAACTACCGATGGAGATGGAAAGAAGATGATGCAGAAATTTGGTACAAGATCGAAGGCGTAACTCCCGTCGCTCTGAATGGATTATTCGTGAGCAGCTACGGAAGAGTACGTAACGATATGGCTTCCAAACCAAGCGTCGGACTGCTCACCATGGACGGTACATACTCGTTTCTTCACGATGGAGTTCTCATCGACGTCGGCGTCGCAATGTGTACAGCAAAGTACGGCTCGCGACCCAATCACGACTACGTTCCGTACCATTATAACGGTGTCAAAACCGACAATCGCCCAACGAATGTGGTATGGGGAACACCAAACGGAGGCGTTTGGTGGAAAGGATGCACAGACGTTGAACGTCAGAAAGTGGATGACGACGCTACCAACGTGGTAGCAAAGACAGGAACACGTCCACAAGTCACTATTTTCACATTGTGCTTCGAAATGACCGATCTCAAGTCTGACTTTGTCACGAAGACAAAAGTCAAGAAGCTGCTCAAGAACTTCCCCGGGATGTCAATGGGAGTTGCCATACAAGCACTCGTCAAATTGGGATCGGTATATAAACAAGCCAATAAGAACAAGCATGACCTGAAGGCTCCACGCCCAATGGGTTTCCAGAAGCTTGTTATGAAGAGCGATTCTGAAATTGAAACCATATTGATGTAGTCAGACAATATCATACCCACCCGTCTGTTTCAACCCCGATGACTTATTGGTCAACTTCTTTGCCGTAAATCCGTATAAACCATAGTCTTAAAGGAAACTTCCGAATTAGGAGAACAAAAGCCAAATGATCAATGTACCGAATCAGTGCATAAGCTTAAAACTAAGCTTTCTAAACTTCAGCTTTCTGAATTCAGTCATTCCATCCGATGAGTTCCTTAATCACTTAAGAGTGCTTATCATGTTGTACTATCCAGTCATCACCATTTGGCGGGGTTTGTTCTTCAACAGCGGACGTTATTACCAAATGTCGTTTTGATTGTGGAAAAGCAGAGCCTTTGACTTCGCGAAGATGAACAGCGTTACCCCGATTCTGAGTGATAGTAAGAACTGTTACAGTCTGTAAGAAAACACTTCAGTGCTCACATGCGCAAGTTGATGTCCTTATGGATCAAACGTAGAACTACGTGTTCTCGGTGATATTCCGACCAAGCGTCTGCCAGCTCACGGTCAATGAACTTTCTTCCAGACTCGGACGGTTCGGTTTCGATGTCGTCTGCCTGAAGTCCACGAATATCCAGAAAGTCTTTCCAGAGCTTATCGAAAGGCCTGTTATCAAACAAGTGGTCGACGTGTAACATGTCCCCGGTGTACACATCGCCAGTGAGCGCACATCTGCCAATTCCACTAGCCGTATGGTCATCTCTGTACCGTATCACTTGGTCTTGAATCTGTATGCGCGCCGCGTTGTTTGCAAGATAAGATCAATCATATATCTGCAGATACAACTCCTCAAGATTGGTTTTAGAGCTTTGTTGTAGCTGAAGCATATGTACGTATTGTCCGTCTTCCGTGCGGCAAAGCAAACGCTTCCTTCTTGGGTGTTTAATTCAAAGTAGTCTAGTTGACGTGTCAGGTTTGACATTTTTTGTCGTCGAAGTGGTGTACCAGATTGTAGAGGATGAGCTGGGTTGAATTCGGCAGTCTCTCATAAAGATCGTGTGACGTCCTACTGTCCGCGAGTAGTCGTCCGACGAACGCCTTGGTTTGGGTTTGGTTATTGAACTCATGTATGTCCAACTTATACTTAATGAATACCATTGTACGTCACCGACGCGTCTTGATGTACTCCTTGTACAACTACCTGTCTTTAAGCTTCAGGCATTATCGGAGATATCTGCATTTGCGATACGTCTGCCTCCTACACGCTTGAGAAATTTGGGACATTTTTCATAAACTAGATCGACAAGCTCCCATTCTTCCATGTCCGGACGAATAGCTTGAGTGATCTTCAGGATGCTTGTAATCGTGGCCACTTCGCCCCCGCAAACGTTTCACGTGTGTAAACCTGCCTGGGCACACGTCGTGGGTTTGACCGTCCATTCTTTCAACACATTGTCTCGTAGCTCGACCAAGAATGTAAGAACGTACCGGCTTTCGTCCAGTTCATCTACATACATTTTAATGGCGGCATCTTTCTCCTTGATGGTGGCCGTAGCCCAGTCGCGCAGTTCAACCGCTTGCGCACGAAGTTCTTTGTTCTCATCCTGAGTAATCGGGTTGTTGAGACAGTGGGAGGTCCCCAAACAAGTATTTGTGAACGGAAGACGGATTGCGTGTCATTGTGACGAGTTTCTGGTCAGTCGGGACTTTCGTTACTTTGATCTGGAACGTGTTGTAATCATCCCATTCGTGCACACCTTTTCCATCACGCGATTGTAGACCGTACACGGTTCTGATCGAGGTGACATTTCCTGATATATTCGGGTCTGTTTCGTACACGACGAATGGACCATATCCCAGTTCCTCTGCATAATCAGGTAAAATCACAAAGGTACCAGATTCAGCGTCTGTTTTTGTGTCTGTTTTCTTATCCGTCTTTCTTGTCTGCTTTGAGCTTACTTTTTGCCAAAATTGTCTGTTACCCTTACCTGTGACAGTCTCATACATCGCACCGTCCTGACCTTTTCGGCGTTGACCGAGAGTCTCAGACCCGGGGCACAATCCCCGTCCAAGCGGACTCGTCTCGTCCCCGCGGTATCGTTTGGATGGATTGTTCGAACACTTAGGCATGATTGTATTTATTATTACTAACGTCAAATAAAACGGGACACTTCTAGTCAGCCCTCTATCTCGGCTTCTAACCGTTCTACTTCAACTATTCCAGATGCTGTTGTGAATGGGTTCTGAGATACGATTTGTATGCATACCTACAGAGTGTCCCGTTCTTTCTGGAGAATGCTATACATCGTCAAACAAGTCCGGCTAATTTGTCGCGTGCTGCATGATCGCCACTCTCTAAGATCAGTGAGAGATCAGCGAGAGAAATCAAATCTTGACGTCCATCCAGATGCGACGCAATGGTCACAGGAATCTCGTAGTTGTACGTCAGCTTCCAGTACTCGGCTATCTCCTTCGCCCCGAGCTTTCCAAATTTCATCAACTCGATGCGACCCGGTCTCACGAGAGCAGGATCGAATACTTCCGGCTTGTTGGTGGTGAAGATAGCCGTGCATCCGTGAAGTTCTTTGATACCATCGAACGTGTTGAGCATCTTCCCGAGGGCGATCTTCGCCTTCACTTCGTCGGCTTTCTTCAGTTGATACTCAGTCGCTTTTTTGTTCGACGATTGTGCTTCACCGTCTGTGTTCGTCTCTTTTTCGTCACTGTCCCTCGAGATCTGCTCGAAGCAGTCGAACTCCTCGACGACGAACATACATTTGCTGTAGTCTAGTCGGTGGTTTTTGGCGAAGTTGCTGATGGAGTCACATAGTTCGATGACGTCCTTGAAGCATTCGAGACGCATCAGGATGACGTGTTTTTCGGTCAGTTTCGCGATGGCTTTGATGACGCTCGTTTTGGCGCATCCGTGTAGCCCATGGAACATCATGTAGAACTTGTAGGGCTTTCCGAGCCTGGTGTACTCAGCTTCATTGTTCTCGAACGTGTCTAATTTCCGTAACAGTAGTTCTTTGTTGGGAAAGTAAAGGTTGTCGAACGACTTGGTGGTCACGAAGCGCGATTGGCGGTAGAAGATCGAACGGACGCCAGAGTTTTTGGCGAGTTGCGTCTCGAAAAGCGTCTGATACTTCCTCTGACGCATGCGTATGTCGAGATCCCGTTCACACGATTCAATGAAGTCGTCAATGGCCTCCATCCCGTAGCTGTCTGATACGGACAAGGTGACAGTCCAGTAGGTGTGGTTTTTCGCGTGTTCGTCTTTGTTGGTCACGCGCTCGGTACGATGTCTGATGGAGATAGTGACTGGTCCCTCTGTGATGAAACCCGAACTGAAAACTCTACACGTCAGACCGTTGGATGCGAGTTCAAGTTCTTTGAGGACGCGAACGTTCTTCCAGTAGTCGCTGCCTCTGGGTATCATACGGAGCTTGTGATGGATGTGGTATATGACGGCTTCGAAGTCGAGCGACATATCGTGATCATATTTTCCGATAATGATGGCAGACAACTCCAGAGAGATATTTGCGTTCTTGGTACAGTACGCGAAGACATCGTTGAATATCAGATCAACAGGATACCATTTTGCGAGGAATGTGACCGCAAAAGTGATACATACTACGAAAACCTTAAACTTCCCCTCACTGATCATCAGCATAGGCAAGATATTCTGTAACTCCATCTCTAAGTCTGGCTTGATCCCTGATGGACCGAAGCTCTTTAAACATCATGTGTTCTGATTCCGAATGATCGTAAATAACTATTACATTCTGGAAGCAGAACAACGCGTCAATGCTTGCATGCACACCTCTAGAAGATTCTACACTACTTGATGTTACCGTTCTTGAACTTGGAAACGAAGTTTCAACGTGACAACAGACAGATAACACCGGTCACTACACAGCAAGCCAAACCTATCAAAACATTACTATGCGATGCAGACTTCCCACCAGTGTTGTCGACGGATACACGCCGGCGCAGAGCAGGTATCGTGACAAATGCGAATTGTTGATACGGAAGTCCATCCGTTGACCTCTCCTTGATCTGGAACACGTCGATCCACAAAGCAGGCACCCCTTCGTATGCGGCATAGAATACCGCCATCTTGTCGTTCGATACGAAGATACCATCCACGGCCTTGCAATGTTTGACTTGTCCCCAATCTCCGGCTCGCTTGCGCGCGAAGAGTTCGACCAGGTCAGCTTTGTCACCGTCCGGCGCCATTTTCCGAAGTTGTTCAATTTCACCAAATACGACACCTTTTGTGAAAGAAATGTCTTTATCCGAAACAGATTTCACTTCCTGGACACCTTTTTCTGTGTAGCCCACTGTAACTTCTTGCTTGATGCCTTGTTTGGACTTGACATCATGTATACCTCCGAGATGAACTTGATATAAGCATCCATCTTCATATACGTTTCCAGTGGCAACGGTAGATCGTTTGACGTCTTTAAGCGGTGCCGTACCGTCGATCCAATGTGCGTCGCAGACACAGCATTTAGATTTTGAGTCCATAATCCTTTTCTTGATCTTGCTAATCCAACTGAGGTGATGGGTAGTTGTGACTCCACCCGGAATGATGCGGTTGCGAAGAGGGATGGAATCGAAAAGTCGTTCTCCGAAGGCTTTGTTGAGGTACTGTAAGCTGATCATGGCCATGGTCAACGGCTTCGTATTATCGACAAAGAAAGTCGTTTGTTGACCGAATGACTTCCGAAGCGCTGCACATAGAGCTGCCAGTTGCACCAGCTGCTCCTCATCGTTGCTCGTAGTAGGATCTCTAGCAATCCAGATGTTTGTGGAGATATTTCCGAGAATTTCGTGTTCACCTACCACGTCATCGCCTTCGAGGATGGATGTACATAGCCTGTACAGAGAGTTTTTGGTCCTCGTACCGTCCGGATATTCCAATATCTTTCTGGCAGTGATCTTGTCGATAAAATCATTCTTGATTTCGATGTCTCCTATCTCGATGCCATATGGACGCTGCATCAATCCGGTCTCGAACCAGTCATGGATGAGGGATCGATCTTCCATGTCTTTGTTAGCATGGAAGGATTTCCACTTGACATCGCGGACGTCGTAATCGTGGAATGTGTCGACGACCTTGAGAAGTTCGTACAGATAAGGATCCTTTATATCGCCCCCTCCATACGTCGCGACATCGCTATAAGTCCGATATTCATCCATACTGGCACTGGCATTTGTAACATCAGTGTAGTCTCGGGTGTCTTTGTCTGCATCCGGAAGTTCTTCTCCTATGAAGGCGTAGAAGATTCGTTGTACGTCTTTATCAGCCATGTCGATCATGATCGGGTCGATAAACGCCTTGGCTTCTTCTAAAGAACTGATCGTAGACCATTTGGCCGTGAACAAAGAGTAGTACTCGTCCACATCATTGGTGTTTATGTCTTCGTCGTCGATGTTGAAGAAGTAATCGTGCCAATTTTCCATAGTCCAATCGTCCATGGTATATGTATCTCTGTACGACATGATAGCCGATAGATGGTAAACAAGAGAGTCTTCGCCTTTAAGTGATTTGGTAATGTGTCGGTGTATACAGACATGCTTCAACCTACCAGTAAGTTATAGTAAGCTAGTAAACTTGAAGTGACTCATCATTCGAACTTACTAGCTTACTAGATTGCGAGCAGCCACAAAGCTCTATATATACCAAAACCACAAGCGGAAGAAGTCAAAACTCTTCCATCATGGACGCCTTCCTGGACTTTGCCCGTGAGGTTTACAACAAAGGATACAAGTCTAGAACGGACGTAGAACTATACATCGAACATCTAAATCTACTCCACTCCGAACGCGACTTTTATGATTCTGCAAAGATCGATGCCGAGAGGGTCATCGAAGACGAACAGAGCAAGAGAGACGCAGCCATAGCTTGCAGCCAACGTGTACGGATTAAGATCGATGATTACAAACAGCTTCTTGCGAAAGCTCGCGAAAATCAAGACAAGTTCGACGCCATCGTTAGGTATATGAGAGTTGAGACCAAGATCGAAGAGGACGTCGTGGAATCGAATGGTGTTGGGGCCAAACGAACTCTGCAAGATAATACCGAGACCTACAATGAGAAAGTAAAGCGCATGTGCACAGCAGCCGCCAACGCAAACTTCACAAAGCAGCTCGACGATCAACCGCAAAAGCGTATGGGTATGGAATGCACGGACGACTACTCGAAGAATATCGAGGCGGTCAAGGCGTTCAAGATCAGAACTGGATCGTGGCCAGTGTTACAGGATCGCGAAGGGGACATCGACGTTGGCTGCTGGCTGAAGGACCAGCGTCGTACCGTGACCATGGAGAAGAGACTTGAAATAAGTCTACCGGGTTGGAACAAGCGTGTGATGGCTACAGAGGAGCGTTTTCGAAAGTGGACGGAATATGCTGATAGTCTCAAGCGTTCTGCAATGACAAACACGCCTATCGGCAAATCTGCATCAAAATGGTTAGGGGTGGCCATCCAGTCTATGTCTGAGAACACCATTTCAGTTGGTGATATTGCTTGGCTGGATGCGAATCTGAAGAGCTGGAGACTTGGTTGGTCGGGAGTCAAAGCCGCTTACAGGGCTGCTTACATTTGAACGAAGATTTGTAAATGTTATCCCAAAAGCATTTGTCAGTGATATATCAAACATCATGTGACAGTACTTAAGGGTTTGATAGGTCTATAGTATTGTGTAGCCCACAAGCTACACCATCCATGGCGAAAACCAAGCGATCAGGATGCTCCCTGTAACAGGGGTTGAGGGGTGCGCTCCCCGGATGATGTCACCACTCTTTAGTGGTTGGATTTCGGTCCAAGTTTGAGTTTGTAACGAACTTAATTGACACCCAACAAATGTCCGATAAGCTTAATTGTACCGGTCGTAGGTCACGGCCGTTAAAGTGTTCACAGGATGTTGTGAGCATAGAAGTAACCAGAGATTACTATAGAAATTTGTGATTTTTGGGATAATTCTTGATCTGATTTAACAAAGCTGTCTCCTTTCCTGTTACCCCGAACACCATGTGATGTGGTTGGTGATAATTTTACATGTGGTGGAGACCGTCCTTGATTCTGTCCACGATGAAATCAGTCAGGTCGGTACAGAGATAACGGTTTAAAATCACTGCCGAGGTACGACGTAGCTTCATCTTGTCGGACTGCCTCTGAGCCGCTTCCATGATGACCCCCTTTGTTGTCTCTTCATCGGCAGGGATGCTGTCCATGTGCGACTGCTTTGCGATGAACCCCGCCGAGTAGAACCGGCGCAAGTAGCACAGTCTGGCTTCAGGTGTCATGAGAGGGTGATTAAGGTGCACGATGCTGGGTACAAGTTTGAATCGGACCATTCCTTCCATGAATCTGTCAAGCTCAGCCCCTTCCGTTGCGGTCAGAAACTGTACGTCCTTGTCGAAATCGGGCTTGAGTCCAGCGTAGTAAGCGGAAATGACGGCGTACATAAGGTCCGTCGTATTTTCCTTGGACATCGAGAACCACCCGTGCGCATCGCGGTCGGGTGTCAGGAAACCATTGTAGTACAGTCCACGCAATGACCCCCATCTTTCAACGTCATCCTTGGGGTTGAGTAAGGGGTTGCGGAAGGCCATGCCTTTGTACGAAGGGCGATAGGTAGCCGATTTGCAAGCGGCTACGTAGAGCCACCAACGGAGCCATTGGTCTACCTTGTTCCATCCATGTGTTGTTTCGTCTGGTGGCATACCCTTCTCATACGCCTTCATCAAAGCGTAGACTGAATCAGTGGGTTCTGGGTGATAGAAATTTGAAATGTCGAATACACCATTGTCGTCAACGGGGAAGTGAGCGATGAAATTCGGAACCAGGTGCGTTTTCCCGTACAAGTAGTGCAGCAATATGAAGTAGGGCTGACGTAGCACGATGTCATCTTTATACTTGGCGATGTCTTCATAATTGATGGTATTACCAAGGACGAACTCGTGTCCGTAAAGTGTGGTGTATGCAAACTTTTCAAATATGTTGAGGGGAATGAACGTCATGATAGTAAGCGTTCACCAAAAGTCCAGATGCTGTTTTTGACTTGGTTTATAAAGTACATAAGAGTCCACACTCATTCTCACAAGCTCGTAAGATCGTAAGATCGCAAGCTCGTAAGCTAGTAAGCTAGTAAGCTAGTAAGCTAGTAAGCTAGTAAGCTAGTAATTCGTTCGGACTTCAGAGTATGATGTGAAAGGTACATATACCATAAGTCTACGATAGACTTCACACTCAATTACTTTCTCGGCTTTGTACACACACACAAGCTAATGGCTTTCCACCAGACTACCATCACTCTCGCTCGTCCGGATGGCGGAAGAGGCGACGATACACGCATCATCGGTCAGTTCGGAGAGGATGACGATCCCAGAGCATGTCTACTCACTGCGGAGAGGAATTCCGACAATCCGGATACTTTCGACCTCGTTTACATCGACGGAGATGATAATGTCATTTACGATCTAGAAGCACACCTGGATATTTTGACGAAGATGTTCAACCTGGACGACGATTACAGACGGATACCACACACAAGATCTACATCCCAACATTGGCAGAACATCCGACAAGAAGCGAATTCACTACACATGATGAAGTTGGTTCACAAGATTCGGGAGCAAGGTCACAAAAAATCTGTTATCAACGACAAGTTTCTGAAGTTTTTCGCGAGAAAAACGAAAATTTCACCCGTTGCAACTTAGATGACGATGTAAAAAACAGTGCGACCAAAAGCGATAATTAATAGGAACACAACAGTTGTATATCTAGATGAACACGACCGAGTATAAGGCAGCCCTGAAGTCAAAAGATGTTGAGATCAGGTCTCTAGTTCGTGGAAACAAGGATCTACAGAAGACCATCGACAAGCTTCGTAAGACTGTAGAGAAGCTCGACAAGCCCAAGAAGCATCGCGAGCTCAACTCGTATAACCTGAAGATGCGTGAGATTCTGCTACGACCAGAGGTCAAGGCGATCGGTGACAGTCACGAGCGGATGCGTCGCGCAAACCAGATCCGTAAGGAGGAGCAGCCCACTAAGGGCGGTGACGTTACTGACAGTAAGCTTGAGGTCGTCGCAGAAAAGATTGCCGAGAAAGTTGCCGAAAAGGTTTAAATATTTGAGAATTTTGTTATGATTGCATCAGTAAATGCAGCACCAGTTAATCATTGTGCTCATCATGACCGTCGCTCTTCTGGCGATGGTGTCAGGCTATTTTATGGAACGCATAGAAGCCCTGCAAAAGAATCCACAGACAAAAGTGAAAATCGTCCCACGTACAATGTACGAGGATCAGATGGGTGTCACGTGGACCAGTGAGGCTGGTGCCCCGTTGGTTTGAGAGTTTTTGTGTAAAGGACATGTAACATGGTCAAGCTCTCCAAGACATTCTGTAGCCCACGCACACGGACGATTCTTTTTGTGCTCCTCGTAGCAACTGTACTGGTCGGTGCGTACGCTATCTTCCGGATGCCTCAGATCAAAGAAAACTTCGATGTGGTGGCGGACCGCAAGGTTCTGCTCATCCACGCTGAATGGTGCGGTCACTGCCGCACGCTCCTCGAGAAGGGAGGAGCATGGGATCAGCTTAAGATTGCTCTTCCAGGGGTCACGTTTGTTGATCTGGAAGAGAGCAACGCGACCGCCGAAATTGCCAAGTACGGCGTGACTGGATTCCCGTCGATTCGTATCATCGATGCATCGGGAACAAGCGTCGTGGAGTACGATGGTGCTCGTGACGCCGAAACGATGAAAGCCTTTATCATGCAGAACATCGCCGTGAGCAAGACCCCTGTTTAAGATTTACTTCACGACGGGCTTCTTGACGGTCGTCTTTTTCTTGACGACAGGCTTCTTGGTTGCGGTCGAGTTCTTAACAACGGGTTTCTTCACCGCGGTAGTCTTTTTGACCACGGGTTTCCTCACAGAGGTAGTCTTCTTGGCAGCAGATTTCTTTGCGACCGTCGTTTTACGTGCAACGGGCTTTCTAGTCTTCGTTTTGATAGCCCGTTTTACTCCACCAACATAAGCAGGATTACTGTATTCGTGGAATTGACCGGTACGCGACGGCTTAGATGCTTCTCTATCGGCAGCATTTGAATCGCGCGCAGCTTTGACCTGATACGCAATGCTTTGTTCGGGTGTCATTGTTTTTGTTCCAAACAATTTGTTTTTTGCAGCGGTAAGCATTGTGTTTACATCTTTGCAAGCTATTTAAAGTGTGGCAACTACTTCTTGGCTGCAGTTTTCTTGACGGTCGTCTTTTTCTTCACGACAGGCTTCTTGACGGTTGTCTTCTTCTTGACGACAGGCTTCTTGGTTGCGGTCGTTTTCTTGGCAACGGGTTTCTTCACCGCGGTAGTCTTTTTGGCCACGGGTTTCCTCACAGCGGTAGTCTTTTTGGCAACGGATTTCTTTGCGACCGTCGTTTTGCGTGCAACAGGCTTCTTAATCGTTTTACGGACTGTGGTCCGCTTCTTGGCTCCTCCTACAAAGTCTTGTCCAGAGTTCTCAACGGACGGCTCAGCGTTTTGTACAGTTTGGGTGGGAGCGAATAGTTTGTTCTTGAGAGACGTGAACATGTTCTGTTTACAAGTAGGGAAAATAATTTATCATTGGGTCGCACGTAGATTCTTTGTGCATACTGGGCATGTAGACGCGACGTCAAACCATCCTTTCGAACAGTCGACGTGTATATAATGTCTACATCGCAACTTGTAGACCTGATCACCTTTTTTAGGAAATTCTAAGCAAACAGGACATACAGACGCTAATCGTTTTCCACATGTATGTTTACACAGCTTATTCACATCATCGGGCGGTAAAGGATCCGTTACCGTTTCCTGTGCCTCGAAAGACGCTCTCAGTACTTCGTGAATTGGATCGTCGTGCGCGTCTTGCCACTCTGCTTCCCATTCTAATATCTGTACAACTTCTGCGTTCCCGTGCCTTTCCGCATACACTCTACCGACTGTGGTTATGGTGTCATACGCGAGTACATTGTGATAGAATTCTCTAGGAAGTCGGATATAAGCCATCATCAATTAGCAAGTGTTACCTACTCGCCTGTAGATTTATCGGGTCGAATACTGTGCGGTCTTTCGCTCGTGAGTTAAGCATCGTTGTACATTATAACGCATATGTATGTCTTGCAATGAATACTCTTCAAATGTACCGCACACAACCAGGTTACACACCGATCATCACTTCGGATGATTACAACACCGCCGAGCGTATTTTTAGACGAGGGTGGCACCAATTAGATCACGACGGAAAGCATTATTGTGTCAATCCTCTGATCTTGGCCGCCGAACTACTCGCTCTGTCTGGAGGCAATACATAACTAAGCACTAAACTTGAGCGGATTGAGGGTGTCACCTAGAGCGATACTTGAAGCAGCTCCACTGCGATAACTATCGTACTTGTTTTTGGTCGCGCTGTCGACGTTTTGCTGCTGTGGATCGGTCGACGTGGGATAATCCGCGCGTACATTAATGAACTGCACGAACTTAATGTCTTCTTTAGCGATGTCTTTCTCTAGAAGCATATTGATCCACGTCGCTGAATCAGTCTTAATTTTAGAATCTTGTAGTTTCTTGAGGAACTTGGCCAGATCTGTCTCAAGCGTACGCTTGATGTAATTACCTTGGAAACGAACCGGACAATGAATCCTGAAAATAGCTTCTTTCTTTTTAGCATCGATTCCTTTCCAAGTCTCGGACAATCTATCGCATGCAGAGATGTCCTTGATCACAGTCTTCAAATTCAACAGAGGGGTAACATGGTCCATGGTCCAGGATTGTTTATAGATAGCGAATATATCACTGTCCAAGTTCTGGATTTCGAGCATAGTGTGATTGTATCGAGAACAGAGTTTCTCGTATTTCTCCATGAGGTGTAGATAAGTCTTTTGCATATGTCGCATATTTTTCAACACAAGGTCTTTCATAGAGTTATCGAGATATTGTAACTTACGCAGTGTCAGTTCTTTACTACCGAAATCCATTCCTTTAACACAATCTAAATAACGTTGATCAGTAATAGACATGATTATTTGCAGGACCGCATCAGTGTTCCCCTTGTTTTTAGTATCTTGTGGTAGATAAGGTGCAGAAAAAACATTAGCATAGTTTTCAGTTATCTTAATGTGACTTGTCGAAGGCTTATCAAGCTTTGGCTTCATGATACTACTGGTGACCGGTATATTTCCGAGCATTTGAGTTTGGAACACCACACGTGCATTCAATAGCTGTGAATACAAATTGCTACTCGTTTCTGTTAGATCATCAGGACGAATTCCAGATTCTACGTCGCTGTTCGAGAGCATATTCCAGGCATACTGAACTTGACATAGCAATTGCATTGCTTGGACCATCTGCATAGCATACGGTGGCATTTTTACGATAGACTGAATAGATTCAGACATGTCGTTGTCATTCACCACATTCTGTAAGTGTTGTTGTAGTCTTACCCACTGAGGTGCGTTAATATCATCTACATTCGCTGTGTCGTCTGCAGGAGTAAACAGATTATCGAATATACTGCTCACAAAGTTTGGAATAGCTGATTCTCCGTCTTTCACAAACCTGATATGAGTTGTGTTCACCATGTCCGTGTATGATAGAGACAAATGTTCTTTAATCATATTGCCAATAGAGCTCAGGTAAGCCTGAATGCTAATAGTTTTCGATATATTCTTAGCCCACTTTGCAATCTTTGCTTCTTTTTTCGTTGACGTCACAAGTGTCGATAACTTATTCAGGTTTCCAAACCGAGGGTTGTATACGTTTTCGGTACTGAAGTAATCTTTCTGAATAATACTCACGTCCTCACTACCAGCCATGTCAATCAACGTAACTTTTCCGATGACGCGATTCTTTTCCTTGATCGTGATAGTGATGAAAGAATGAGCACGGCTACTGTTGTCGTTATTGGGGGTGTGACGGACGTGTACACGAGCTATTGCCTGGTTTGTAGAGAAATTAGTTGCGGGCTTTTTGGCGGACACAAAGTTCTCCAGAATCAACGGTAGGTCTGTCAACTTGAAGTTTTCAGTCACGGCTATCGGATTCCTCTGATCATTCAGTTTGACGTGAGAAGATTGCACTTTGACGTCAGATGTCAAGTCTCTTTCAGTGTAATTCGCTACGCGTTCATATGTATCACGATCAAACTCGTTGATATTTCCATTCTTATATCTGTTTGTAACGTCCACCTGACAATCGTTATCCCATATCTCGCCGTACAGATCCGTTACGCTCACATCGAATGACAAACCATCTCGTTCTTTCTTGTATGTTTCCAGACTGGATATGATAGAGCCCAATACGGGTGTTGCATCGCTAGATTTATTGTATATAAGCGTTGTAGTTTTTCCGGATCCAGAGAAACCGTAAGCGCTATAGATGAAGTGCTTGTATTTGGATTGACCACCATTGTTGGAAAACAGAAGATCCATATCATTTCGTATAGGACCTTCCATTCCATGCCCGTTTTCTATAACTTTGTAAAACGGGCCGACTGTTCTTGACGGAACAGCGGGTACCTGGTCAGACCCTACCATTGTGGGTGGAAGAGAAGGTATCTGAACGGCTTTGAAGTCACCGACACCGCTATCTGAAAGTCTTTCCATTTCTTGTTTAGCTAACTGCGCACCCGTCTCGCTGAACCCACCCGTACGAACGTTGACGATAATTCTCACAGGGAACAGCGCGTCGATATATGCCATGGCGAGGTGGAAGTGTTGCATTACATCCTTGAAGGTGGTTCCTTTATTAACAGGTTCCTTCAGTGTGTTCTTGGTACTTAGAGTACTCTTCTCGTATGCTTGTCTCATTATACTGCTCAATGTCCTCGTGAAGTCGTCCACTGTTGTCACTTGATCTTTCATGGCGTCCTTGATGTATGATGTCAATATACTCGCATTGGAAAAGTCCTCGCTGGTCTTATTTTTAACACCTTCGTAAAGGCTTCTGACCATAGGATGCATGCTACTGAGTAGCGACTTACACACTGCGTCCATCATACACTTCGAACTTGAACTGTACTGGGTGTAAAGTTCGCCCAAATTGATTGATTTATTCAACTGTACTATTGCTCTGAGTTCAGCAATTTCGTCTGTACTGAAGATTCCTTTACACACGTGCTTCGACACGTCGTGATTGTTTGTGAACCATGACCATTCTGCCGTAGTCACGCTATCTTTGCCAATCAACTCGATCATCTGCTGTTTACGTTCCTCGATAGTGTCAGGTGCAACGCATTTAGCCTCGTCCAGATACCGTTTCATATCCTGGATAGTTGATCCGTTGGGGAACACCGAAGCTGTAGTTTTGGTGTCTGACATCATTTTTTGAATGGACATACACATTTCTTCAAAAGTGCCTGCATCTATCGGAACCGCAGATTTGAGTGTGACGCCGCCCATACTTGCTTCAAATTGCTTGAAAGCCTGTACATATGTCTGTAATTGAGTTGTGTACAACTCTTCTGTTCCGACAAGCGGCTGAATATTTTTCGAAGTAAGATACTGTTTCGCTTGTTTGAGAGCTTCTGTGTACGATAGTCCAGGAAACTGACGTGCTATGCTTTGCATGTCCTCACCCTTCGATCTACGGTCATACATCTCTTTGGTTGTTGCATCGTAATTCTCCCAGTTACTTGTTAGTTCCATCAGCTTCTCTTTCAGACTCTTATTGACATCCATACTGTTCCAGTCCACGTCCAGCGTCTTCTTTTCGTTCAGTAGCGACGAATACACGCTCGAAAAGTACTCCAGTTGAAACACGATGTCTTTCAGTACTTCTAGATGCGGTTTTGTTTTTTCACTTTCAGACTTGCCGAGAACGAATGCTTTACTGAACTCTACACCACCGGTTTGGAGTTGAAGCGTATCAACAACTAACGCAATCAAATCCTCGACTGGCAATTCCTTCTCGGGATCGAGGGCGTACAAAAGGAATTTCAGACTATCTCCTCCCTCACACAGTTGACCAATGCCTAGCGCTGTGACGTACGAGCAAGCTTTTGCTGCACCCGTTTGATACAAACGATTTGCAAGACCTTCAACGGTCGTGTTAGGCTCGACGTCTAGATGTCGCGCTAGACCCATAATGGCCTCAGTGTATTCATCTGTATCGATTGAGCCAATCGACTTCTTCTTTTCTGTCGTTTTCGCGCGAACTAGGTCGCTTACGGTGTTCACTATGAGCCCCCCTTGTCCTGGTTTCAAGAAATTATACAGTTCGTCGTTCATATCACGAGGGAAATGTTTGGGAACCATGTCTCCATGTGTTTCAATGTATCTATTTACCTGATTGTCGTAATTAGAGGTCGATGTCATTAGATCCTGTAACTTTGTGATAAATTCTCTGTCGTCCCCCGTGTGACCCGTTTTCCTTTTGAACAGTTCCAGACGCTCACGTGCGTCAGGGTTATTTTCGTCGATGATGCTCAGGTACGACAACACCTTCTTGTGAAATTCTGCTTCAATCTCTTTGTTCGTCTCCAGCTTACTTAGCTCTACCGCGATCGTGTTCGGTAAGTTCATCACATCTTCTTTTGTATTGATACTGTTAAGTAGTGTCGCATCTATATCCTGACCTGGCTTTCCTACGATGTGAAGAGCACGCATGTAAGCTTTCTTTTTGAAATCATTCAAATTGTTACCGTCGTAATTGTGAATGAATTTGAACAGCTCAAGTAACGTTATTGTTGTGGGGTAAGACGCGACGTATTTTTTCGCGGCCGTCAAAGCACTATGTATATTGTTCATATCTGCAGTAGACGGACTGTTTGGAACGCTTGGATCCTGTTGAAGTAGGAGAAGCGCGTTCATGATGGACGGTTGTCCGTTTTCTGCTGTGAATGGTATATCGTAAATGCCACACGCGTCTCCGTATACGGTTCTCCATCCTTCTACGGAAGCTATAGCCTGCGTATACATCCGACGGGCTTTGACATAGTTTGCGTAAGTATCAACATCTTTTACCTCATCCACAGTTCCACCCATTTTGACCATCAGATCATGTAGCTCTCGAAGGGTTTGTACATGTTGATCCGTCGCAGCGACGGACACTTCGACGATTTGCCTGAGTTCAACAACGTGATTGACTGACACATGTTCGTCCGTTTTGTTCAGATCGTTTACCAACTCATACCACCTATCGCCATACACCATTCTTGCCTCATCCAATGCAAAAACAGAAAGATGTTCGATCTCGGAACAGGCGTCACCACCAACTGCAGTTCGGTTGGCGTCATAATCATCAAGTCTCCTTACCTGCCCGGCATTGTGCCATGTACGCATGAGCTCTTTCAACGCAAGACTGAACCATAGCCTTCTGATTTCTCCTACTCTCTTGCTTAGTATATCGATGGTGTTCATCTCCAACGTGTTCAGTTCGTACAACTTCTTGTCGCCTTGTGCACAGTGATGACTGATACCGTTCTTTTTTACCTGTAGGAGCGCATCTAGATTTCCAGCCTTTAAACTACCACATTCCATGATGCTCCTCGCGTAAGCCAGGAGAACGCCATGTGGGTAAGCACACGCTTTTCTGACAATCTGTTCACATTCTACTTTCTGCAATTCTCTAAAAGCCATCATTTCGTCCGTTTGCGCACTGTTTCTCGAGCTTTCTAGGCTCCTCACCTGTGCTACCGTCCTTAGGAGTGTTTCAGTTTCGGCATTGTTCGCGTTAGATACGCCAGCTGAGACTGCCAATGACTGTTTTTTTGCGTCCTTCAACGTATCTTGAATTCTTGCCAGTTCTGTCAAATGTCCCGTCTCTCGCCCGTGTGCTTCCTCGATAGCTGCACATATGTCTAATGCGGTCCTGACGGAGGCCATCTTATAATGATTGCTCATTTATATTTTCAACACACTGCACACAGCCGTGAATATGACTAGCAGGGTCAAAACAATATACACCATTCTGCATATCCGTATGATCCTATCCCGTGTATACTTTTCTGCGTCTTTACGGAGTTTGTACTTTACACATTGTACAACAATGGTGAGACAAACAAGTAAGATAGCCGCGATTAGTCCGAGTCTGACCATCAGCGATTCCTTTATGTATTTGGAAGATATGCGATATATCATCGTAGACGCATCAACACCTCCCATCTGCGGGGTGTTCAAGTCTTGACTATCGTTTTCGATCGGCTCATCGGTCGGTTCAAATTCAGTTGGCTCGAAATCGGTCGGCTCATCGGTCGGCTCGAACTCAGTCGGCTCATCAGTCGGCTCATCAGTCGGCTCATCGGTCGGCTCATCGGTCGGCTCATCGGTCGGCTCATCGGTCGGCTCGAACTCAGTCGGCTCATCGGTCGGCTCGAACTCAGTCGGCTCCTCGGGCTTCGGTGGTCTCTCAATTAGACTCTTGTCCAATAGATCAATGGACTTTTTATTCGCATCGGCAATTTTGGGAACCGGGTTAGCCTCTTGTGCGTAATTCATGGATGTCACAAACCCAGTGATTAAATTTTCGCTACGTTTCGCAGCCCACGCTCTCTTAAGTTCTTCTATGTCAGAAGAACATGCGTACCTATCCATGTTCTCAACCGTAGACTCTGGTGACGACATATCAAAATCGAGGCGCGTATTCACAAACATAGTCTTCCTTGTGTTTGAACCTATTATACCAGGGATCAATGCTGTCACCCATTCCGGATTCGGCTTTGATTTGTCTGTCATCATTGTTTGAATTTGCTGTAGCGTGTGGTTTATGAATCTACCCTGAGACTTCATTGGCTCGTGCACCGCATTCCAATCCCTACTGATTCTGTCCATGAGTATAGTCAATGGGCCATCCTTGACTGTATTACTATCCATCATAGGCATAGCCATTATCCTGTTTGTATTCTGTTGCTGGTCCACTGTCACCCATTCTTCGTAACCGTTTTCTTTAGCTCCCATATCGAACGTAAGGAACGCTGCACACGACTGAATTTTACTATCCATCAACTTGTCCATAGCTTCAAAATCGTAATTGATTCTGAACTCTTCGTCCTTAATGTTCTGTTTATGGAGAGCAATTAGATCGTTGGCAACCTTAGCAACGTCTTTCGGTTCGTCTAGGTCCAGCTGTTTTGTGTCAAATGCAGATTTCGTTCCATGGACCCACCTGTAAAGACTGTCAGCGAATTCATCACTCAATATCAGATCGTCTCCAATCAATTCTGCTTCGATGAGGATATCGTTCAGTGATTTCCTTATCTGAAGGTTGAAATATTTTTGATAAGTTTCTATTGAGTCCATAATTCTTTTACTTCGTTCTGAATCGGTCTCTACAGGCGCGTCACTTTTGCTTTCAGTGTCCATCCTGTTCATCTTGAACTTTGAGCTCCAATAATCAATAGCCCGAGTGTCTGGAAAGCCGCCAGATGTAATCATGTGTTCTATGTCTGCAACTTCCTCTTTTCCATGTCGACCATCCGTACTTCGCACGTTGTTAGCGACTGTAAACATGTACAGAGCACGACATCTAGCGAGCTTCAAAATTTCTCTGATGTTGACCAGCACATTGTTTAGAAGAATCTCGTTGTTGTAAGTCGGAGTACCATTACCTGCAGTAGGATCATTATCAATTAGCTGCTTCCAGTTCGATAAATTGATCTTATCTTGATCCACAGTAGGTATTTGTTTGGGAAAGTTCTTCGGAAGATCGAATTGTGGAAGTAAGGAATGACCGTTTACCATTGAAGAGTATACGAACATCGTACCTTCACCCCGTTGACCATTAGGTGCTCTATTCAGACTACGCACTGTTTCGGACCATTTCTCGTCTGACTTCCAACAGGTCATGTCCGATACATTATCGTACTTCACTAAGTCTGTCATTGTCGATGCAAACTTCTCATCCTGATAGTAATAAGTACCCGCATAGTTCAACATGTGATCAATCGCCAATTTGATAGGATCTACAACTTTGCATGTTTTTGTAAAATATTGATCTTGAATCATTTGCGTGTCTTCGTTTCCTCCCAAGTCTAGAATCGTAATAAGATTGTTGTTACCTGACGCTTCAGGAAGCTGCAATGTAATCGACAAGTGACTCCTACTACTCTCTGGGTTGTTAGGCGTAGCCCTGATTGAGAAAGCATATTTACCGAATTTCTCGACCCTCTCCGTCTTTCTCTTGGTATCGGTCTGTGTCAACAACGTCTGAACGCTGCTCTTAGACATCTCTCTGTCAACAAAATGCTCATTGATGTGATACATTGATTTCTCGAGAGTGTCGCTATTTTCTGGTATTTCTCCATATATCTCATGAATAGACATACGGATCTTGTTATTATCACCGCTATTCAGTCCGGACACGAGATCGTTCATGACCTTTTTCAACATCCATGTTTTGCCTGTTCCACTGAGACCATATGCCGTATACATAAGATGTAATGGAACCACCGATACTTCGTGAAACTTCATGTCATTGATGTCGTCAAAGAGCATACTGGACATGTCGCCAGAAGTTGTATTCAAACCATGTACACCGTTGAACACCTTGTAAAAGGGGCCGTATGTCATATCGTCATGTGTGACAGGAATATATGATTTAAGCTTTGTCTCTGTGTTGACGATACGCTTCAGGTTGTCAGTTGGTAGACTATCGTCCCCACCAAACTGCGTCCTGAAACTCAAAACAATACGTCTGTCAGATGCGGCTTCTACTGCCTTATTACATAATCCATACAATTCGTACAACGCTTCTGTACGTTTCAAGTCCGACACGTCGTCCGACATAAGTTTTGGTAAAGATCTCTCCCATTCCGACTGCAACTTTTCCATCGATTCGATATAATCTTGCGTTGACGTTTCATCGAACACTTTGTGCATATCAGGAGACGAGTACAAGTCGATAAGTGCCTGACCTAAATGACGCATTCCTTCCTTGACAGATCCAAATCCTTTCTTGTTTCTGACCTGATCGTTTATCGTACACACACCTTCCAATGCAACCAAGTGTTTCTCTTCAAAAGGCGTCTCCATCAATTCACGTAATCTCCAGAAAGCGTGCAAATTGGATATAACAGACACATGTGCATTCAGCGAAGGCGTCAGATTGTACACACCGAAATTGTACTTATTGATTATCCTTTTCAGAACTATATTCAGACGAGTCTTGGTAGCTTCTATATCTACAGGGCCCGTCTCGTTTGCATCGTTGATTGAAGGAGGCAGCGTCAGAAATTTGAGTTGCTCCATAGAGGGGATAGCCACAAGCTCTATGTCAATAGAGAAAGCATCAGCCATCTCACTCCAATTGGTAATCATCAGCAGTCTATCAGAGAAAGACTTGTGATCCTCAACGGACTGAACGGATTCATTGAATTTTTTCAGTATGTAATTCTTGATATCGTTCAGACCCTTTCCAGGGAAATCGAGTCCAGACACTTGACGATTGTACTCTGATGCAAACGATGCTTCGTCTTTAGTGTCATTTAGTTTGATAGAATCGAACATTTTAGAATACTCCTGTACCAAGTACTTGATAGTTTTGCTCTTGAATATTGTAAAACTTCCGAATTTGCCTACGGGGTGAACAATTTCCTTGCTTATATCATTCTCTGCTTCTATCCTTTCATCTACAGTGTTGTACGTCGTAGTAGGACCCTGAGAGGTGTCAGCATTGAACTTGACCAGTTCCAGTTTCATGTTGGCGTTCATCAAAGTTTTCGTTGCTGACAGCACATACTTTATGTTGAATTGAGGTGCGTCATAACTGTTGATGCACTTCAGCCACCCTTTGCCCGCAGTACGCGCTCTGTTGACATGACCGTTCATCGTATCTATTTCTATCTGTAAGAGTCGAATGCAACTATCCTGGAAATCTTGCAGAGCTTCAATGTTAACGTCATCTAGTTCGATCAGAGGTTCTATTCTCGATACGTCTGTGCTCAACTGTCCATACGTCGTCGTATCATTGATTGACGGAAGATTTCTCACGTAAGCACAGTACTTCTCGTATAGATTCCCGTTGCTCTCGTGATCCACGCCTACAAAGTTATTCAACAGTGCAGTGATACTAGTAAATGCATGAGAGTCGGCAAACTCAGATTCTAAACATTGAACATAAGTATCGTCACTTTCTTTTAGATTACCGATATCGATTACAATCTTAGCAGCTGATATGATGTCCATCGTTCCCGCGTTCAGATCTATGAAGTCAGTCATAGATGAGGACGATGTGTCCACCACCCATGGCTTATCAAGATCTCTTCTTCTGCTTACCATGTGGTCTACCGCGCTTTCCACCTGCTCATATGTATTACTCTGTTCCATTCTTCTGTTGTCGTAATTGATTTTCTCGATATTCTTTGTACGGTCCTTCGACTGCAATGTATCTTCGGTGATCTGGTTTATTTCAGCTTCAAGCTGATCCATCCTACTCTTGAAATCCTGTACTCCTACACTTCCTTTCGAGATGGACTCGCCTATCGCCACGATGTCGCGTTGTACAGTCTCAATATCTTTGTTGATGTTGAACACAGTATTCTTGGACTCCTCGGCTATCAGCTTACTGAGCATCACATACGCATCGTCTGTGCTTGAAAACTCTTGCGCAAGGAACTTCTCTTTGACACTATCCTTGAGATCGTACGAACGCTCTTTACATTGCTCTTTCACCTGTTGCCATACAAGTTCTGCGGTCTTGTCGGGTCTCGGAGCTATAGAGAGTAGTCTCTGCATCGGTCCATCCGAAACATATTCCTCAAATTCTGTTACAAGACGCTCGTCGGGTACAACATACGGTATGTTCATCTTCATTTCTTCGTTTGATGCGGACACCTTTCCAGCCGAGTTTGACAGATCCTCTTCTATGAAATTGACCAAGATTGTAATATCTTCAATTTCTTTCTGTTCTACAGGAGTCAACGCTCGAACTTTCTGAATACCCACGAGTTGCACCAACTTGTTCTGTACCTCGGTGAATTGTTGTTTTTTGGTACTGTTTCTTTCGCTGTTTTCTTCCAAGTTCAGCTTTGCCAATATCTCTTCCAGTTGCTTCAATGCTTGTTCTGCACCCGAACTAACAACTGTATTCACTTTCAACAATGGCTCTTTCTGCCTATTTATCGCGTTGTTCAGTGAAACCTTGATAGTAGTAATTCTCTTAATTATCTCATCATTCGCCTCATGTGTAGTAGCTTGAGATAGATCTTCATCTAATTGCAAAAGAATCTGATCGACGTACTGAACAAGTGTAGGAGGGAGTGTGTTTCTGTTGTCTCCAAGTGTCAGCTTCACTTCATTCACGGTGTCAGTGATAGTTTGCGTAGAAATCTTCACACGTGTCAAATGCCCGTTGATAGTGTCAATCAACTCGTTCAGATCAGCTGCTAGTGAAGACTTGTCTACAATATCGATCGATATCTTGATAGTATCGAACTTCGTCTTGATACCACCAATGTCTATGTCCAACTTCGTCTCACCTAATTTTGTAATGAGAAGTTCGACGTGCTTGATCAGATCAGCAATATACTCAGGATCTGTATCAGTACCAGTAGGTGTGGGTCCATCCAAGTCATCGCCATTAACCTGTCCGATTGCCCTTGTTTTCTCATCCACCGCAATTTTGAGATTCACCACGTTTAATGCCAATGCTTCTCTCTCAATCGAGGTCAATGATTCTATCTGACTGAATAGGTTAGACAGATCAGAAAATATCTTTCGTAAATTATCTATCTCCTCACTGTTTGTATCCAGGCTATCCAGTTTTGTCTTGATGTCCTGTAATTGTTTCTCTATATTCTGAGTTCTTGTAGTCACATTTATGAGTAGATTGGAAGCATCTTGAAGCAAGCTTCCTTGATCTACAGAGTTTCCAGATACATTCAATTTTTGGAGAAGAACATTCAATATTGGTAAAAGATCCTCGCCTATCTTTTCTTTAGCCTTGTCCAATATCTTTTGAATATCCTCAGTGAGATCTTTTCCATCTGCACCTTTCTCACCGCGCAGTCCATTCGTTCCAGTACCAGCTTCGTTGGTTTCGTTCAAGCTCGGGTCAATCATACCAGGAATCGGATCAAATTCCAGTTCGTTCACATCACCAGTACCAGTACCAGTACCAGTTCCGATCTCGCTACCATTGTCAGTACCAAATCCAGTGCCTGTGCCTGTGCCTGTTCCGATCTCACTACCAGTGCCTGTGCCTGTTCCGATCTCACTACCAGTGCCTGTTCCGGTTCCGATCTCACTACCAGTGCCTGTTCCGGTTCCGATCTCACTACCAGTGCCTGTTCCTGTTCCGATCTCACTACCAGTGCCTGTTCCGGTTCCGATCTCACTACCAGTGCCGGTTCCGGTTCCGATCTCACTACCAGTGCCGGTTCCGGTTCTGGTTCCGATCTCACTACCTGTGCCAGTACCAAATCCAGTACCAGTGCCTGTTCCGGTTCCGATCTCACTACCAGTGCCTGTTCCGGTTCCGGTTCCGATCTCACTACCTGTGCCAGTGCCAAATCCAGTAGCGGTTCCGATCTCACTACCAGTGCCTGTTCCGGTTCCGATCTCACTACCAGTGCCTGTTCCGGTTCCGGTTCCGATCTCACTAGCTGTGCCAGTGCCAAATCCAGTAGCGGTTCCGATCTCACTACCAGTGCCTGTTCCAGTTCCGATATCACTACCAGTTACACGTCCGTTCCCAATACCGGTTCCGATATCACTTCCTTGTTCACCGGTGTTAATTGAAGTCTGGTTGACATACTGCATCTGTCCAGGAGTACCATGCTGTCCATGCTGTCCATGTTGTCCATGCTGTCCATGCTGACCGTGTTGTCCATGCTGCCCGGGTTGTCCAGGTTGCCCGGGTTGCTTATTCATAGACGCAAGACTAGTCTTGAGAGCTTCGATCTGCGCCTGCAGATTAAGTAAAAGCGCTTCATTGTTTGGCGTGTTTTCCAATGTATTTAGTCTTCGTTCGATTTCAGTCAATGGTGCCAATATAGGTTGGATGTTTGGATCGTTGGCATTAGTGTTGCTTTTGATTTCAGCCACCTCTGATAGAAGGTGTGAAAGCAACTGCTGACTCTGCCCGATGATTTTTTCCAATCTTGCTATGCTTGCGTTCAGGTTCGCCTCGTTCACAGATGGTCTCATGAACGTTAGCCGCATGTTGGGGTCGACTAAACCGGAGCCTTCCAACTGCTCACATACTTGGTTCAGAAGTTGCGTGAGCAACGCAATTTTCTCTGCGGTAGGGTCTGCGTTGACTGCGTAACTGCACCTGTTGAGCATAGCGATCAATTTCCTAGCATCTTCCCTGGTAGTCAGTGCAATGTCGTCTTGTGACGTAGACGGGAGCAACATCCAAATTAGCATGGCTATGCTCCCAACGGCCGTACCAAAAGCTAAGGCCGACGACATTGTTACATTGTACTTTGAATTTATTTACGCCAGTACCAAAACATCGACACACGACAATATCAAATACACGCTAACTTTTTCACAAGCTGCATGAGCATATGCATGTATCTTAGTCATTGCTGGTACACATTCAGTGAGTTGACAGGGCCTAAGGCTAGACGTTACTTGATTCAATAACAGTGTGTAAACGCACGTCGAAGTACAGACCTAAATTTGGTGCTTGTTTGTATAGATTGGACAAATGCCGCGCTCCAAAAAATGTTGCCGCAACGTCGTCGATTTGGCGACACTGCCGGATGTCGCAATGGAATTGGTCGAAATGGCTGAGCCTAATCCACTGCAGTGCACTTACTGTCAAAAAGTGTCGACTACTAAAGCTGCGTTAAAGGTACACATTGTCGATATTCATCAGGACAACAAGATATCATGTCCATATGACGGTTGTGATCACATATGTATCCAGCGTCGAATGAAGCTTCATGTCGATTCGTCTCATTTGAATATTGTCCATCTCTGCACGATAGCAGGTTGTACATATTCCTCGAAATGGAAAGGCTCTGTGACTGAGCACATAAAAACTACTCATGATAAAATTCGGTTTTGTTGTAATATAGAAGACTGTAACGCTTCATACACAAAACCCGCAAAATTGGCTGCACATGTAGCTTCCAAACACGATGGTATAATGTTTCCATGTCCCGTAGATGGATGTAAAGTTGTGATGACTTCCAAGGCAAATTTACCTCGCCATATCAAATCAGTGCACGAAAACTTGAAGCCTTACAAATGTATGGTTGATGGGTGTACTGCAGAATTCGCACTGAAAGCCGGTTTGGAGAAGCATATAGATTGTGTGCATAAGAACCTAAAGCCTCATTATTGCGATTATGAAGGATGTAATGCTACTTTTGGTACGCCTGCCCACCTTCAGAGACATATCGACGGGGTCCACTTAGGTATTAAGACACTTCCATGCACTGTAGATGGCTGTAACAGTATGTTCACCGATGACAGTACACGCAAGAAACATGTAGATGCTGTACACTACAAACTAAGACCTTATGCGTGTCACTTATGTTCATCTGCTTTTGCAACCAATGGTCAATTGACGCAACATACGTCGACAGTCCATTACAGGATTTATCCGTTTGTATGTGATATTGACAACTGTGAAAGTTGCTTTGGAAGCAAGTCAGATTTACTGAATCATATAGAAAGTATGCACACGGAGGATGGTTACAGAAAGAAAAAGAAAACAGAAGAAGCGCTTGCCAAGTTCCTCACAGAGCATGGAATCGACTTTTCCCGTGAACACAAAATCGACTTCAGATGTGTTGAAGTGCATAGCGATAAGTTTGCAAGAGTTGACTTTGTCATAATCATAGATGGAGTCATAATCATGATAGAAAACGATGAAAACGCTCACAAAGGAATTGCCACCGTATGTGACGTCAAAAGAATGGCCGAAATAGTCGAGGCTTTGGCGGCAGAGGGAAACACATTGCCTATTGTTTTCTTGCGATTCAACCCTCATAACTACCGTATCAATGGAAAGAAAGCTATTGAGTCAACACAGACCGCGCGAAGACTTAGAATGTTAAACGAGGTGCTACGGAACCCTAACCATCAGATATTTGACAAATCCGTACCTCTGAAGATCATGCACCTATTTTACGATACCAATGATGGTGTCCCAGTTGTTCTTCAAGATTATGGTCCTCTTCGTGACTGTGTTATCCAATGCATGTTCTAAATCATTCAAATCCAGACTAACTTTTTACCATCATCAATCATATTGGCAACGACCACACGTTTACCGTCACGCCAGGCTTTTGCTTCATAAACCGAACTGTCACCTTCAACAAATACAAGGTCGATCTTCTTACCCTTCTCGTTAGGTATGGGCAAAATCTTGGCTTTAACCGTTTCCACTGGATCTTCTCGGTCGAGTTTAATGTTCGAAACCATCATTACGTCCGTTTTGAAATTAGACGGTGGAATGTAACAGTCTTGCTTAGTCCCTGTTGCGTTGTGACCTGACGAGTGGACGCTACAGTCAACGGCGGTATTCTTCACAAGCTGCATCAACTCTCCGATCTGTCCATCTTTTCGGATTGCAAGCTGCATGAGCTCTTCATCTGACGTAAGACCCTTGTCCCTATCTTGCGTGCGTGCAAATTCCTTAGCAGCTCTCTGCTCATCGGAGAACGTACCCACGTACGTGATGGTCTTGACAGTCCTGTCTTCGACTGGTAGGTCCATGTGTGATCTAAGACGAACCGCTCGACCCTTGACCTGACTCATGAGCGCGTTATTGTAATGGGGTTCCATAATATGTACCTCGCGGACGCACGACAAAGAAAGACCCTCAGATCCAGATTTCGTGAGCAGAATAGTATTGATCATCTCGCCGTATGTGTTCTCCGTACCTAATTTATTCTTCACATCCGTTCTCAGAGACTCCGGGAGTTTGTCAATATGTCCGTTGAAAATTTTGATAAGAAGTTCCCCTTCCTCTGAACTAGGAATTGGACGAATGTACCGCCTCGGGTTCTTAGCTTTCGTATCGCCTTCTATAAACAACTTGAATACTCCATCAACTTTTTCAATGGTCACATACTGCCATCCCCTGGCGTTCAGCAATGCCATCATAAGACCAGCACCTTCTAGCGTCCGGAAAGTGCTATAGATCATATTTTTACCAATCGACTTCATCAAGCGGTGATATATCTTGAAGAACTTCGGGCTATGTTTTTCGAGTTTCTTTTCATCAGTCCAAATATCGCTCTCCATGAGTTGCTGAATCGCCAGATTCAAACGTCTGGTGTACTCAGCGTCTTCTGCTTTTTTGTTAACGACACCTTCAGAATAATCTTCCACATCCTGCATATCTGCCCTCACTTCATCACGCCTCCACTTTCGAATACCATCTTCTACAGGGAAGACGATGTTGAGAATGGGACGCGAATAAGCTTTGTGTACGCTTTGGACATTTCCCTCGGGTTCTTTGGCGACTTTGTCCTCCAGAGATCTCTCGCGCACTCTCGCTTTTATGTATTCAGTGTATTGAATGGATGAAATGGGAACTTTTTCTATGTGCTCTTCTGTAGTTGGGTACAATTTTTTGTCTCGAATGTCGTAGAACGAAATAACACCCCTCATACGTCGTAATAGGATAGTCTTGCGAAGCAAATCGCCAGTAAGTGGATCTACAAACATATCCATGAATTCTTGACGGTTTCCGGGTAAAGCTTCATACCTGTCGTATTTTATCGCGTTTTTCGCGGGTAAATATCCATCGAGTAATTTAGATATGTACTCGATGTTACTACCGATGACATTCTTTACAATTCCCTTGCGTTTGTCCAAGAATTCGAACCCTTCTGGACAGATATAGATCGTCGCGCCACTGGCAGTGACCATACTCCTATCTATACGCGAACACTCATCAAACGTCGCCTTAATGCTGGCAACTTCTTCGCCGAGTAGCGTCCGGTTCCAGGTGAATTTGTGGTCTATAAGGCGACCCCGCAACAGGTTCACCATGAATGCGAATTCGAACGGGTTATTGATCGCAGGGGATCCAGATAGTACTACCACTTTACACCTTCTCGCGTCAAGAATAAGGTTGTACAGAGCAAACTTCACCGTGTTCGTGGTCTTGGCATTCGCCAGAGTACGGGTCAGATTATGCACCTCGTCAATCACAATCAGAGCATTATCAAACGGGTTCACAGTACCATCCTGTGTAATCCTGTCCAGACCGACCTTCGTCAGTCCGTTGTATCCTATAATAGTATAACGTTCTTTGACAAGATTACGTAACCACGTCTCAGCTTCAGACTGTTGTGCATCAGTCAGAGCGTCAAATGCGATACCGTCAGTTCCGTCGGATGGAACTACTTCGTTCTTCTCGTTTATGCTCCAGTTACGATCGGATGTAAACTCATTGCCACCACATTTGATGACTTCCTGTTCGAAATTTTTGCGCAGAGACGCTGGGGCGAGGACAACGACTTTTTTATCGACAGCCAAGAAAGATTGTGCCACTGCGATCGAAGCACACGTCTTACCGGTACCCAGACCGTGATACAAAAGCAGACCACGATACGGTGACAATGGGTCCAAATATAACGCAACAAAACGCTGGTGAGGCAATAGCATCGAATCGCGTCCCTCTACACCTTTCTTCCAGATCGTCTTGTTCACGAAACTTGAGAATTCACGTCTATCCGGTAAAATCCACTTCTCCATGTACCCCTCTTACATCACACACATCAGATTAAAGTCGATGTGATCTTGTAAACTCGATGACGACTCCGAAAGCACAGAAAGCACACCACGTTGTCCGCGACCCTCTCTCTGGAATGAAGCCTGCGCGTAAAAGTCCCGCGACCAAATCGCGTTCTACCACTGCTACCAAGTCTACAACCAAACCTCGTTCTACCACTGCAGCACGCAAAACAGGAGGCACCCTTGCTAAGCCTTCCGTTACCAAGCCTCGTTCAGCTGTCAAGCCTCGTTCAGTTGTCAAATCAGCTTCAGTTGTCAAGTCAGCAACCGTTCCTACCACTCGCACTGCGACTAAAACCCGTCCTGCAACTGTACTGCGCAAGGTAGGAGGCACCATCTCCAAGACGCGCACGGTAAAGTCTCGGTCTAATACTACTGCTGCAAAGACTACTCGCCCCGTTGCCCGAAGTGCAAAGCCTGTACGCACTGCGACGAAGAAATCCGTGCGTTCCACACCTCGTAAGGCTGGTGGAGGAGCTGGATGTGGCTCTGCGGACTGGGTAGGTCTCACTCCCGTCAACCACGCCTACTACTCTGGCGTGGTCCAACGCCGTTAAATCGTCTACTTAAGGCCCGTTGGAATCTCAATGAATATGTAAATGGACAATTCAACAATCATGTTGTCGACTAGCGCATTCTTCTTGGGATTTGGCGTTTCACACATTTTAAGCCTGCGTGACAAACGCAAACGTCGACAAGAGACCGCTACAGATTGCGCCGTACTGTCATACGTTTTCAATCACGTGTCTGGCGACAAAAACCAACACGTCAGAAGTTTCGTCATTAGACATCTGGACGCCATGGACATCGGCGTCGATGCATTGGACTGTCTTCAAACCATTCTAGTAGCTACACCTCCTGATTCCGACGATTGTGGTTCTGCGTCTGACACCGAATCCGTGGCATCCGCGGTCGTTTACACCAAACCTTCGAAAACCGAAATTATCTCGAGATACGAGGATTTTATTGAAGATCTCGTCAAACTGAGTTCGGGTGAAGTAAATGCAACTGATCTTTTGAACGCCATTCAAGACGAGAATGTAGGCAAAGATATGATGGATCAGCTGTTTATGATGTGAGAAAGCTTACAATGGAACTAGTGCTTTAGAAAATACACGTCCTGAGATATTAATTTCATGATGAATCTTTTCTGCATACGATAACACGTTCGTATCTACAAGATCATCCGATACCATGTTGCCCCACTGATTACGAGCAAAGATTGCGTTTGGCTGGATCATCTGCAACACATGTCGAGCATCGGCGAATTTGTGTAGCTCTTCACGAGCCTCCAGTAACAGGAGGTATGAGCTGTTCTGAAAAGTATCCATACACTCATCTGGTATCTCGCGCGTCCGACCACTCCTGTAGCAGTACTGTGCAAGCTCTATTGATCCCTCTCCAAGAAGTTCGATGATGTCGTCTAACGGGGGCCGGAAGTTCGGTGATATCGTCCGAAGTAATATGTGGTAAGATGCATCAATGGAATTGCACACGACGTCGACACTATCGTATACAGAATCGATGAGTTTGACGATATCTGTCGTAGTATTCAAATAGATGCTCTCCAGAACATTTATTAGGGAGCGAATCTCTTTATCCTTGTTTCTTCTGACGTGTAATATGAGAGCTTCCTTCATGTCGACCAATGAAGATGGATGCTTGCGGATGTAGTGAAGCATCTCGAAGTATGATGTTTCTTCGACCATCTGAAGGGTGACGCGATCCGTCCATGTATTCGCCAGGATCGGAGCGCATCTGACGATAGTTTCGAGCGATACTGACAGTGCATCCGGTCGATGAATCAGGAGTTCAAACGTTTCGCTCGCCGATAGGCCAGGATAAATCATCAGATACGCCCACTTCTCAAACTCTAAGGTCTGGTTCTCGAGTAGAACATGGTGTGTCAATGCATCACAGAGATTCACAAGTACTTGATGTTTTCCGGGGAACTTATGAGGCGACATATGCATAGTGTTGACGACACATTCCAATGCTCGGTTCGTCGTGGTAGACATGTCTAAATGAAAGCAAGTGTACCTCATTGTATGTGACAACGCTTATATACAACTCGTTTGATCTGCTACTTACTAGCTTACTAGCGTTGAGTGATTACAAATGATGACTCAATTCTGGATGATATCATGCGCTATCATCGCCAAGGGAACAAACATGTTGTACAACTCCCACACACATCCATATGCGTCGATCTCGTAGGCCTTTCCAGTATCTACGTCGCCGATATGCACCTCTTCGCAGGAATCACATTTGAAAGGTCCTGTTCCTATGAGCAGCACGGTTCCTGGTCTCTTGAGCAGTCGTTTTGTAGCTTTGGGTTTGCCACATTCTTTCATCAGGTTGGTGTATGGATCCGACGAAATAACTCCGATCGAGTCGCATACGGTGTAGTTATCGTCCATTATGTCGACGTCCATATAAGTCCGGCCCAGGAACTTCATTCTTTGGAGAATTGCAGACGTGTAGTCCGGAGCCACTTTGACGCGGTGTGCTTGAATCTGGGAAGCGATAATGCGAACCGACGACTCCAGTTGGCATTCAGGGCAGGTGTAAAAGCCGGTCGAGTAGCACGCCTTGACGTAGCAAGTACCACAGACGTTGGCAAAACAGTATGTGCAACATATCCCTTTGTCCACGTTCATACACCGTATACATTTGTTTGGATCCTCGGTGTTGATGATGTATTTCTCAAGGTGAGCTTTCATCGCGGCGACCGAACCCTCGACGTGCGTGTATCCTACACCGAAATTCTCACCGTTTGAGAAGAACAATACAACTCCACATCGTAGACCGTTTTGACGACGGTATTGGCGTAGAATATGGGGCTTTCTGCAAACGGCGACTACGTTTTTAGTCGTTGATGCCCTGGCATGTTTCTGAAAGTTCTCCAATGTTTGGTTGGGTAACGGATCTACTGTCTTCACGGTCATCCCTGCTGCTTTGTACATGATGAGAAGGCCATCGTACAATGCGTCTATTTTATTGGGTCTATTCATGATTATGCTTACAGCTTCATAGTTTCGTTTCTGTTTAAGCTTGCGAATATGTAAATGATTCAACTACTACACGACATCAAACGTTATTACGGAAACAAATCGGATATGATCGTACGTCTTCTAGACAATTGGCAATTTCAATCGTGTATAAACCGATGTACCGGAGATAGAAAAATCACAACTACAATGCACTTTGTCAATATGGTTCACGATCCTATCACCATGAACATTGTGATGCACAGTGTGAGCGAGCGCGAGGCGTTCATTCTACAGGACATGATCGTAGCTGTACATACCGGCTTGCCTTAAAGAACATATGCACTTCTTATTACCAGTAGACTACACACCATGGATTTCAACACGATGTTCGCTATTGCGAACCTGTTCTTATTCTCTTACAACGTGAACACCCTCATGGCTGTCAGCAATCATTATAGACACTTTGACAGTCTGTTGTTGAGAATGGTCAATATACTTGAAAAGGTTGGACACGTTCTTGATCTAAGTGAAGATGATGCTGTCGAGACTTCAGATGAATCTGACTCTGATGACTCTAGCAATGTTTCTGACGACGCTTCCAGTGATGATTCAGAGGTTTCGAGCGACTCGGACTCAGATACCTCTGACAATACCGACTCTTCCGAATGGGAGATGCCAAACGTTATTCTGAATGATGTAGTGTGGGATGTCTGTACGCCTTTCGACAGCGCAATGAAAGTCGTTGATCAAGAGAAGGTCCCACTCAATGACTATGACTTCGAACAAGTGGTCATCGAACAAATATCCGCATCTACTGTGAATATTCGAGTTTTGGTTGGTGACACGTACAAAGCGTTCGCTATTCCTACACCGGCGACTACCCAGCAAGTCTTAGAAGGTCTCGCATCTTTCTTCCACGATCCTCAAGACCCAAATGATCCAGACTCCCCATGTCTATTCGAGAAAAATATCATTATAGACATGGATACACTTACAACTCACAATATCCTTACATTCCACGGTCTTTACAAAGTGTTTGATGGGTACGTTGTAGATATCCGAGAGAATTGACAATGTCGATGTTGCAAGTATCAAACTCTTTCAATTTGTACTGTTAAAATGGTTGACGATGTCTCTGATGTAATAGATGAGTTGGTGCAAGAAACATCCGATCGGTTCATAGTCGATCGACGCGGTAATTTCAGATCAAAGAGTCACAAACGATATGAAGACAGAGCTAAGTTTAAAAAGAGTAAGCGAAAATCGAAAGATCTAGTTACGACGCTGTATGATAGAGATCCAGCTACATTCACACAAACCTCTAGAGACACCCAAGTCAGGTTCGTTCAAGAACCGGCTGTAAAAACATACGAGGTCGATCACGACGAGTCCATGAGGGCATCTGGTCCACGGAACAGTAACGGTTATGAAATCAATCAGAAACGATATCAAAAACGTCTACGCGATTCTCGCGACAATGTCTTGAAAGAACGTATGTATTATGATCACGGTGATAATACGTTCAATATCAACGCTCCAGAAGTGTTCGATTACGACAGTGCTGATGTGGTCGAGAAAGCGTTGGACGCAAAGAAACAAGCACTTTTGGCCTTTAATACGTTTCAGGCGTTCAAAACAAAATATATGAGCAATAAAGACAATTATCATAGTCTCAAAATGTGTCGCCAGTATCTCGACGAGGCCATTGGCTGGATGACTATCTTGGTGGAGTCAGTCGATGGTTTGGACGAAGTGGTAGTCATCGAAAACTTAGGTGATAATAAAGCTTACTTCACAGATCATCTGTTATCGTTTGAACGTACCAAACAGCAGATAGACAGACAGTTCAGTAGCTTTTTTGACGGCGGTAAGAACTTAAGGTCGTGTGTCACAAAATGGGTTCCTCTCATATCAGTGACCGTTGTCGCTTCGTTTCTAAGCTCGGTGGCCTAGAATACGTTTTTGAAGTTGTCTGTTGCAGACGACGAAGCCGTACTTGAGCTCCAAATACTTGTCGCACGCGCACCTTCCTTGCTGAACGCAAACCACCAGTGATTGGCCTTGTATACAGGAATCATGATTGCGATAAACCAACCCACTGCAAGCTCTCTCTAAGTGACTTTTGTGCATTGTAGAAAGAACAAAAACCAGTAGGCTACCGTTTTTTGTCTGGACACAGTTTAACGTCATATCCGGGACGCGCCTTTTAAGATAGCTAATCTGGACACTTTAACGTCCTGTCCGGGACGGGGTGACAATCTATGCACTTGTGAATAGCCGTAGTCCGGCCTCGTAGGAACCCCTAACAACCACCTTGATACGCTTTTCCATGAGGAGTTCATCGACTACGTCGTATGTAAAGTCTTCCAGGTTGAGCCAGTCGGGATAAATCGTCTTGTACTTTACATACATCGCGCGTATGAACGCCTCAATCTCCTCGCAGTTGGACGACCCTCGTCCAAACTTGCGCCATAGATTGTTTACGGGCTCGGTTATGATCGAGTCAGTCTCCAGAGGCTGAAGCGCCGCGAGTATGTGCTGCTCCAACTTGGCTCGGCCTCTAGTCGAACAGAGACGAAGCGTGGGAACCTGGATGATAGACATGCTTGCTGATAGAGAGAAAGGTAGTAGTGTTGAGAGTAGATAATAGTAAGTCTAGTATGATACTTGTAGATTGTGATTCTCTTTCTGTGCACTGTCAATTTTTCAGTTTTTCGTCATTTATCGCTCTCTGTACACATTCGCACTGCCACCAACGCGTACGGAGTTGTATGGGCATATGGTACATTTGGTGCGCGGATGTTTAGAGATTGTAAGATCCTATGTATCAATGTGTTCTTCCGACCTGTGGCGGGTATATCTAGATATCTTGCAACCTTCTTTAACGATATCAGATGTAAATCTCTGGGTGCTCTGAGCACTAGCCCCATATCTACATCTATACGTGGAATACCGTCTTGAAGCTTATCGAAACCACTTTTGACGGCATGCCTGAATTCCTTCGAAACCGACGCCAATACACACAGCTGTTGTGCGAGAACGTCAGGAGATACACCTTCCTCACGACCACCAACAATGACGCGTTCCATTATGATTCTCAGTACGTCCGTCGGAAAGCCAGAGTCGGATATAGGTGTATTACTTACCTCTCGGATACTGTATTTGTTCAAGAACAAAGTAGATTTCTCTTGATATAATCTTTCATTCGCTATCTTTTGTGAATACATGTATTCTGCCCTCAACAACGCACGGTCTTTGGCGACTCGACGTTCACATCGTACCACATGCATCAAACTCTCTACGTCTTCCATCTCGTATAACCGCATAGGAGGCTGGTTGTATCCATACGGATTTCTCACGTACCTCACATTTATTCGCGTGAGATCGTTTTCGGTGAGACCATATTGAGACTTACAGACCGATGCACATATCGTCCATGTTCGATCCATCGTTACTGAAAAGAATTTTATATTTTTGTCCGAATCATGACACGTCATGTAATCCCGTAAGCCAGTAAGCTAGTAAGCTCGTAGGTCTTGCACTTTGAGCTTAAACGTATATATAGTTTGGTGATACACAACACAAAACATAATCATGGCTTATTACATCGACCTGACTGACGACTCTAAATCTCCACAGATAGTTCAAATCTTCATAGTATACACGTCACCGAGCTTCCGTGAACGTGATTTCATATATCCAGAATACACTCCTCTTCCTCCTGGACCCACGCCAAAAACACCCGTCTTTAGGCTCACTCCTCCCAACAAAGAAGTCATTTTCATCGAATAATTGCCGTGAAAATTTGACCGTGTTTCAATCCAGACACACTTCCATCTGCTTCGCATCATGAGCTCTCCAACAATCGGTCAGCAGCTATTGCAGCTCAAATCTCTCTTGCAGCAAGCTACAGGAGCTACGTGTGATGACAACTACACAGAGTACATGAACACTCAACATCTACTCGCTTCGGCTGGCCCTCTATTGTCGCACGTACGGCATCTTCAACGCATGGATCAGATCCACGTACAACATTTACTACGTAGCACTGGTCCTCTTCTTACACAAGTTCAGATGATTCAACGCCGTCAAGAGGACCAAAAGCGGAAGCAAGAGCAAGAACAGATCGAAGAGATGCAAGAACTACTTCGTCTTCAGCATATTCGTATGTGGGGACAAACGTAATACGTGACTGGTCGCAAGCACGTGGCGCACAAAACAAATCCTTGAGACGTATGGAAACATACGGTGTTCGGGGTGGTAAACATGAGACAGGTTTCGTCTCGTTTATTCCTTGTGTATTTTTAGTAATGGACACTTTCATAGCATCAACCGTTGTAATATTGACATTAGGTGCAATCGGTTTGGGATTGGCACATGGGAACAATATCAGAAACGTTGACAATGTAAACGATACCTACTCAGAAGATTCCATTCCCGGTGGGAAGATGTACACTTTTTCTTACACATGGGGGCAGTTCTTGAAGGACGTAATGTTGCCTGAAAGTTCCACAATGTCCGAATACCTTTCTATTTTGCGAACCCAAACTTACACTGACTATTTTTTGGAAATGACACCTATCAATATGTCACATCCTTTTAAATTTGTCATATTGGATGCCAAAGGAGCACTGGAAAGTATGAATACTTCTCCAAATGCGTTCAAGAACTACTGTACTACAGGCGCTTCTGTGTCATCTTTTCGTAATTTAGGAAACGACGCATCACTGGTCATACCATGTCCCAAAAGCTCAGAACAATATGGACACCTATCCCAATTTAGTCGGTCGTCATCTTTGAGCTTGCAGTCACTTTTGTGGCGTAGAGTGTTTACCATTGCAAAAGAAAACGGTAGATCACCCGTGTACATTTCTACTGACGGTAGGTCCGTGCCATGGCTTCACGTACGTATCGAGAACATTCCTAAGTATTACAAACATGCTTTTTGAGCTATTCTTGTGAGCAAGGGTATAGTCAGCATGTACTCACCATCTGCGAAATCAGTTAGTATTGACGTTGGTGCAAACACAACCCACAAGTACAACAGCGACGCACCACCTAGCAAGAAAATGGTCACATTCGGCGACGTTAATACTACTCGTACTTTCGCACGCAATTCTGCGCCTAGCGAATACCTAGGAGGAGCCAAGAAGGTCGTCCGCAAGCCTGCTGCGAAGAAGGCTACCGCCACCCGTCAACCTGCCGCTAAGAAGACTACTACAGTTCGTGAGCCTGCAACGAAAAAGACTACTGTCGCCCGTAAGCCTGTCGCTAAAAAACCCACCACTGTCCGTAAACCTATCGTAAAAAAGACCACAGGTAAGAAGACTGTCGCAACCAAGAAAACTGCTGTTAAGAAGCCTGTTGTCAAAAAGGTGGCTGCCAAAAAGTAGATTCACTTCAATACAGTTACCATTTCATAAAAAATACAAAAAATTGACAGGTCACTGAACTAAAGCATCAATTCACAAGAGTTCGACACGTTTTCTACTAGTTTCATACTCTCTTTCCCTCCTCTCAAGTTACATACTAGTCATGGTCGAACGCGTTCGTCGCCAACTTTCTGAGGCCGAGGCCCAATTGTGGGAGGAAATGTCGCAGCTCCACAAGAAGATACCGTACGACAAGTATTGTGGTAAGTATCCCACTTACAACCTGTACAAGCACCTGAACGACCCGTTTCTGTGCACTATCGACTCTCTGCCAGAGAAGTACGACAGTGCACAACTCGACGATTGGCTCGCAGATAGCGTTATCTGGATTCAACACCAGCTCGATATTCTCAATATCGAGAAGGAGTTGGACATCCTGCATCGTAAGACGGAACGGTTATACAAGGCAAGGTCTCACGTTACTCTGACAGCTAATTTGCAACTGCACAAAACGGCGATCGCTCACCTTGAGGCAACCAGAAAGATCCAGACCGCGTATTACCGTGCGATGTACAACCCTGCTTACAAGATGTGCAGGAGTCGCTTGACGAAGGAATTCGCCGAAATGTCAGCCATGATAGTTTAGACTGCCATGGTCTATTGATCCGTCCCCTGTAGGACGTAATAATTACACACTAGTCCTATCCATGGGGCGCATATAATTCATGGATCCGCAAGTACGAGGTGGTTAAAAAGACGTACAATCAAATCCCCGAGACTCACATTCGTGTGAGGTGTTCGGGGTAAGAAACGGGGCGACAGGCTTTGTCTCCATATTTCTTGTTTCTACAGCAGTTTCCTAAAAACTAAGACACTACCACACATACCCGGGACTTTGGTATGATGAACGTGACCGCTTTCGCATAGTAATGGCTCTTCCATACACTACACGACATCCACGCTCTAAAAAGGCAGGTCTGACATCCGACAAGGCTACTTGCCGGATGTTCATCGCTGCGTTCAAGTCTCGGTCCACCAGCTTAGGAGGCCTGTCCTGACGCCCAGAAACTGTGGATCGACACAGCCTGAGACCTCGAACTTCGACCTTCTTGACGGTTCCGTCCTTGTTTCCCTTCTTCATGTACACTTTCGCTAAAGGTAGTCCAGTGGAATTACTCATCGCCGAAGTCCGATATTCATCCACGGCAGCAACGTTCTGTTTCCCTCCATTTGCAATCCAGAGATCTACAAAATCGACGACATCAATACAAAAAACGGACGATGAGACCAAAACGGGCTTTGGCTTAAAGAGAGATAATCATGGGTTGATTTATCGTAATCATGATCCCTGTATACAAAGCCAATCACTGGTGGTTTGCGTTATCGGATGTCAAAGCCTACGTCACTCCTGCTCAATATGATGAGCTCGTGACCAGTTTGACAGAACGGACGTCAATCTGGATCAAGTTCGATGAAGGCAGCGGTGAACATGTTCGCGATAAGTCTCGCGTTGCTGAAGGTTCTTTCAGAGTCGTCGCTCATTCTCTCGTCATAGGAACAATCGCCAAAGAAGGACTCATCTTGCTCAAGGATGCGGAGCGAGTTTGCGCATATTGCCCGGATTCTACGCCTCTACCTCTCAGCGACTTTTCTGGACACGTCATGAACGGACCCTGTAAGAATTGCTACAAGAAGCAGACCGCTGAGAAGCGAGCTGCTGATAAGCAGAAGAAGCCAGAACTGGTACTCGAGAAGACCGACGATAACACTATGGAAGCCGGATGTAGTTCCACCGTCGTGTCTGGATCTTACTTGGACGGTCGCTTCTTCAAGGACAAAAAAGGCAAATGGTACGACGAGAAGGTTCTATTGCGATACGTAGACGCCGAAGAACTACAGAACCTGATATCGGCGATCAAAATGACTCTCGTGCAGCGGACGATGTGTTCCGACGATGGTGAGCCGATGAAGAAAGGGACGAATCCGTTCTACGCCGACAAATTCATCCGTACCAAATGGCCTGGTTTGTCGTACCGTCACCAGTGCTCCAAATGCGAAGACATGGACACATTGGACAAGTTTGCTGGGAAAGGAAAAAAGGACGCTGAGGGGTACCAGGCATACTCACCTGTGTGCCGGAAGTGCGAAAACGTGGGCCGATCGTCGAACAAAGTAGTGAAGAACGTGATCAAGAAGGACGAGATCAAAAATTCGTCTACACCGAAGATGGAATCGACGGGGAAAGTGAACATGTACTTGGACGGTGGGCGGAAGTGGTACTTTACTGGAGCCGATCTTCGCGAGCTGTGGGGCGTCGCCAACTACGATGCATTTGTGAGTGGCTTATCGGACGACCAAATAGCGGACGGAGCCGGAGACGACATCAAGATCGTGGAAGCCGCAGTGTTGGCATTCGACACGAGTTTATCCGCAGAGGGTCGCTGTGTGAAGATTGGATATGCGAAGCGCAAGCCGAAAGGGTCTCTATGGACGTATTAGTAGACATGTAGATTTATGATCTTAAGATGCCGTTATACAGAACTTGAAGGCACACTATCCAGTAACGTTTCTGTTTTGTTCCATACGACGGTGAATTCCAGAGCTTAAAGACAGTTGATAACATGAACTGTAACACACATCACGATGCAAGAGTATAGCAAACCTGAGTTACCATGCGAAGTAGAACCTCTAGACGGATTCTATATCGTCGGTACCAAAGGAGTGTGGTATCTTCGTAGTGACGTAGAGAAGTATATCGATGCGATCGAAGTAGCAAAGTACATCGCCGATACCAAGCCGACCGCTGCCAATCGCAATAGGGTTCATCGTGTAGAGGGTGCG